>JASDQU010290810.1:4082-17236 GCA_032191745.1 Picea mariana | reverse complement strand
CATCAACTATGACTCATCAATATGTACCAACATCATCAACTATACACCTCATGTATGTGCCAACTCATCAACTACTTGTCTCAACCATGTACTCAACATGTACCTCAACCAAAATCCCTCATCAATTTCATCATCCAAATATGATTTGTAGCTCTGTAATATACCTAGTGTATATGATCACTTTCCTGCAAACCTTCCTTAACTTTAACAACAAGAGACTAGCATTTTCATCAAACTTTTCTTTAGTCTCACATGCCTAGTTTTGGATTAGTCAACAACCCTAACTTGAAGTAATCATAAATTTGAACCTGTAATGTATACATATTTGAAACTGATACACAATGTTCTTCAGTGTGTTTTATGCAATTCCTCCAGGTGTCACTACTTGGAACCTCTCAGAAAAGGAGTTATAGAAAAAATGACACACCTTGCTGAATTCTGGCTTATTCTAGAGAGCGACCTTGTAGAGCATGCCCCACATAAAATATTCATTGAATTGATCTAAAAATGTTACAAAAAATAATAAATGATGTAGCATAACCAACACATTTGGATCTATTATGAAGAAGTTATGACGTTTTTACCCAAAACACCTTTTTTTGACTAGTTCCAGGACTAGCCACAAACCCTATTTTCCACGGAGTGTAAATCCCAAAATACAACGAACCATAAAATGAATTTTTTACCACAGATACTTGGGTATGTTGTCTCAATGGCATATAAATTTCACGGTCTGAATCATTATAGAAAAAAAGTTATAGCGAACATGGTGAGATGACCTGTAAATAACATACCTTAGAAAGCACCATCAAAAGAATTTATCCTTCCATGCATTTCAGCCTTCTTTTCTTCACCTTCCCTCAGAAATTCAGCTTAGATATCCTTGGTTACCTCAAACACCTATATATATTCAATATTCTCAAGTGTAATTAAAATGAGAGAGCCTTGCCTCTTATTTATACTCTCCAAGCAGCTTCCTTAAAAACATCTTCTAGGTCACTTGGACCACTTTCCTTATTTTAGGGTTAACCTACTTCTAATTTATCCATTGAATTTATTATTGAAATAATTTATTTTGTATTCAATTTGAATTATAATACACTCATCACTTCACTTTATTATTTATCTTTTAAAATATCTTAAACCACTTTGACTACTTTGACCTTTTGGGGCTTCTAGATGACATACGAGGGTCCTCCAACTTCGTAAGGCCATAAATCTCAAACCATGAGGAGTTATGTGACATTCCACATACCACCAGAAATGGAATGACATTTAATATCCATATAGAATAGTATTACTTTCAAATATAGCAAAAATCATACCATTATCCATCAAACAAACTTGGGTCCATTACCCGAACCTAGGTTCTCCAACTTCACATGGTCATAACTCTCTAACCGTGAGGAGTTATGTGACTTTCTACATACCACTGGAAATGGAATGACAAGAACTATCCATCTAGGATAGTTTCCCTAACAAATTCATTGTCCTTCATCTCATTATTCCACAATTAAGCATGGGTTCTCTTACTCCACAAAGTGTCTTCCCGTGAGGGCTTTCATCATAAGGGGACCACTTTGGAGTTCATCCATATTTACTTCTTATCAACCATGAAAAAAAAATAATGAGTCATATTTACATCAAACAATATTGGTTCCATTACCCAAACCTTTGTGCTACGGGGCTTTCTTCAAGGGTTGACATCCATGACAACCAACCTTAATCAACACTATCACCTTGGTTGTGTCTACCCCCTTGCCTCCGAAACTCTTTATTCCATGTACACATCTTGTTCTATTTCTTTCTCCTATAGAAGAATCATGTGGTTTACTCTTGTATTTTTTAGCAAGATACACAATCTCGCTAGTTGAAGTGGCTTACTTCTTTCTAAAGTATTTCTCACATTTTGCAACTTTCTCCACCAGCTTGCCAAATGTGACAGATTTAATTTGATGACTTTCTTGCATCGATTCAAGGTAGTGATAATATGTAGGGTAGAGGTCCTTAATGAAGTTTGTGAGAGGGAGATGAATATTCAATATAATGGCTTCAATGTCATGCATTATGGATTTTCTTTCTGAAGCTAAATCCACAGGGTCATCATTCTTCATGTGTAGGTTGAAGAGCTTCAACATTAATTGTATGAGTTATAGTTCAAAGTGTGTGTCATACAAGACATTCAATCTCTTCAAGGTGCCATAGGAATCACTAATATAATAAATATGATGTCTCACTACCTCGCTTACTATCGTAAATATCACAACATATTCCTTTTGGTCTTTATCCTCCCATATGGCACATTGTTTGTTTGAGGTCGGAATGACTGGTCTACTACTTTGTTTGCTACTCTTCAACTTTGATTATGAGGCAGTAGATTCAAAGTCTAACTCTACTTCTTCTTCAATTATTTTTCTACTTTCGTGGATTGTTGCTACTTTGCAAATCCCTTTCCACAGGTCATTGAAGATCAATGTGCTCTTGATATTCTTGTACCATTCTCTATAGTTTTATTTACCGGTCACCACCATGCCAACAATGGAGATGTGAGAATTCATTGTCTTTTGTCTTCACGCACATGTAGCAAGGTAATGAAAATACAATGAAGATGCACCAACAAAAATAAAAATTGTCTTTCTACTGCACCAAGAATATGATGAAGCTTATGCAAAGAAATATGCCCTTTCACGACATCGTTTTCAGTGAGGGGAAGGAAAATATAACTAGAATGAAACAACATTGATTCCGTAAAGGAAACAAATATTAAAAAACTCCTATCAAATCTTGTAATATAAATAAATGGAAGTGCTTGGACGTATCCTATGCAAACCAAGATACCAGTGAAAAAGGCATATTTTGGGTTTGCGTCCCACTAGGCATACTGATATTCTTGTAAAGAGTATTTTGTTGAAGGTGTGAATGCAGTGAGATGGAAGTCGGGTAATGTTCTTGCAGCAAGCATTCTGTCAAAGGACTAAATATAGTGAGATGAAAGTCGAGAAGTATTCTTGCAAAGAGTGTTCTGTCGAAGGCATGAATGCAGTCGGGCAGTGTCATGAGAGATTTTCCTCTCAAGAAATGGGGATAAAGGTATGGAGATGAGGTCACATAGGGTTTTGTGTCAATGGTTATAGTCTCTAATCAACCCTTCACTTTATGTAGGGTTTTGTGTTGACGGTTGTGGTTTTTGTGTCAATGGTTCTAGGCATTGTATTAACAAAGTGAGGGCTCCAGGGAGCTCTAGCGTGTGAGCAATCTAGCAAGGAATGGTGTGTGAGAAGATACTGCATGAGGCCACATGAGTTCATGGAATGTGCAAAAAAATTATGTTTTACGTATTATCATATTTAGGGTTGTGCAACATAGAGAGAGGCGAGCAAAAATTCACAACGAATTAGACTAGTGAGTATTGTGACTAGCCTGAAGAGCTAATGCATAGTGGGAACCAAGCAGTAGATAGACTGAATGCTAGGGAATAGAAAAACTAGAAAAGTAATCGTTCAGAGCACCATTGGTTGAATGAGAAGACATGGAGGCATTTTTGTAGGCTGAGGTAAAGAAAATTCCTAGAGAAGAAATTGAGGCATTGGTAGAAAAGGTAACTCCATGCTGATATGTATTGCATTAACTTGAGATTCAATAAATACACAAAATATGATTCTTGGTCTTCCTTAATGGATGAATAATACTATGACATATGACTCTTCATATTTACATTAATGTTACAATAACGCAATCCCAAGGATTACGTGTCCAACAAAAGAAATGATTATTTAAGTGTGTTGTCAAGTTATACAAGTTATTTGAAGTTATATTGTTCTATGCTACCCAAGTTGACAGTTTTGGCTCAAATGCAGGAAAAAAAGAATTATACTATCAAATGGCCAATTCTTCAAATTCTAGTGCCTCATTTCATATCTTTGGAACTCCTTCAAGTTCTCTCACATTGATTGCAGTATGTCTAGATTTGATTGATAATTCATTTATCTCATTGAATTTATGTTATATATGCAGGTGTAGTTTAATAATTGTTCATTGAATTTTGCAGGATCAAGATTCAAGATCAAGTTTAGATGCTAAATATATTACCGTGGTGATCCAAGAGGCTCTTGGTGGCCACCCACCTTTTCTAACTGGCTCAAAACATTTTTTTGGCAACTTACTATTTTTAGCATTTTTTTGGTTCTTGACCTTCCGGGGCCATTTTGAGGGCCTAAACGATATTTTTTCATGATCAGGCACCTCAAAAATGGCCAAAGGCTCTGATTGAGTCCCCTAAATGAAGCTCCTCATCAATACCTTTCCAATGAGCTATTGTGCACTCAAAACATATATCGTATGCAAACGTTACAACCCTAGGAAGTTGATGTACTAACTTACCACAACGGGACCCACATGGATTTTTGCACTTCATCTCCTAGGGTTAGGTTTTTTGATGTCTAGGGTTTTGAAATTCTTGTTTATTTGTAAAAAGGACTTTAGAGCCTCATTGTACTTATCTTCTTGTGAATGAGCGTAACCGTCACATCTCTTCTAAAAGATAAGCTGCCATCATTCCAACAAGTTTGTTTTAGTCTGCCTTTTACATTTTTCAACATATTTCTTATTTAATAGAAGCCAAGTTTTACTATATATCTTTTATTTTTCACTGTGTCTCTATGTTAAATTATCTTTGGTTTCATTTTGTTCCGCTCATAAATTTGGATCAGTGGTATCATAGTGGTCTGCTCCTTATCGTTTTTAATGCATGTCCCTGACACCATCAGGGTATAGAGAGTTGGGTCTTGAGCTTATTTCTCTTGAGGAAATATGCTCTTGCACGCCCAAGAAACCATCCATGGCAGGTGAAAATAAAGATTATGGGATATGAGATCATTTCAAAATGTTTCTCAAGGAATCCCTTGAGCAACAAAGGAATGAGATAATGGACAACTTTGCACAAATCCTTTGATGACTACCGACAAGTGATGCATCCACCTCAAGCGGAGGTGCCACCCCCTTCAAGGTACATATCAATTTTGTTATTCCTATATTTGAAGGTCAAATATATGTCGATGCCGTAGATAAATGGTTAAACCTTCTAGAAGGGTATTTTTTTGTCCACAACTTTTTCGATAAAAAAAATATTACATTTGTGCTCCTTAAGGCCGTCCCCCATGTCAAATATTGGTGGGAGACTTTCTGTGAGCAAATGGAAATAGAGGGATCCAAGTTATATGCAGTTTCACCCACTTGGGTTTCCTTCAGGGATGCTATTAAGGAACAATACTACCCTATTGGAAGTTATGATGACTTGTATATAACATGGATCACACTGCGACATGAAAGAGACCAAACAGTGCTAGAGTTCACAAATGTCTTCCATACCTTGTGCACCAATATGGGTATCAAAGATTCTGAGAAAAATATGGTGCTCAAGTACTGCGATAGTCTGCATATATATATCCAGATAGAAATGGATTTTTTGGACATCTCATTCTTGGGTGCAGCTTATCGATATGCCGTCAAAATACAACAGAAGTTAAAACAAAATACACGGTCGTTTGGGTCTGATAACCCATCATAACAGAAGCAAGGAAAGGGCAGCCCCAACCCACAGAACAAAGGACAAAGAAAATATGGGAAACCTCAGGACAACCGGTCCAAGATGAAAGAAAAGAAGGACAATAGGAAGACAAAGAAAGATAATGGGAAGTGGTGCGACTTCCATAAGAGCCCCTCACATAACACTCCCGATTACCCCTCAAAGCAGTCATTGGTGGCTGATGTAAAATCCTATGAATTAGATGCGGGTTCCAACTCTGAGTCAGAACCAGAAAAGGGGAGACATATCATTGACTTGGAACCTAGTGCCACCATTGCTACCACCAAGATACATCCTGGTGAACCCGATGAGCCAAAGGAAGGTGAGTGCCTCTTTCATACAAAGATGTGGGTAAAAATCACTCTGTTGCACTTCATCGTTAATAGCGGTATCTAGAAGAACCTCATCTCAGTATAGGTTGTCAAGTGGCTAGCCCTACTGACAATGTTGCACCCGCATCCCTACACCCTCAGATGGCTCCATCAAGGAAGAGATGTTTGCGTCAGCCAATAGTGCTTCCTGTCATACAACATCAAGCCATTCAAAGATGAGGTATTGTGTGATGTTTCTCCCCTTGAAGATTGTGATGTTCTTTTGGGAAACATTATTTATGGAAACACCATGATGTATATGAGTCTAGGCCTCACAGTGTTATTATTACTTTGAACAGGAAATTGTACAAGATACCCGAGGTAGTCCCACCTAGTGCTATTTCATTGATCTCTACCAAGCAATGCAGGAAGGTCATTTCTTAGACTGAGAATTTTTTCTTCTTCGCGATTCGCCTTTAGAGTGAGAGAAAGGTTGCATCCACATCCATGGAATTCATGAATGACCTCTTCATGTAGTACAAACAAGTGGATAAGGTCATAGAAGAACATAAAGACATATTCTCATCACCTACTAGGGTACCTTTGCAATGTTAGGTCAAGCATCCAATCGATCTGACCCCTAGTGCATCGCTACCCAATGGACCAGTCTATTTCCTCTCTCTTCTATAAAATGAGGAGATCAAGAATCAGATCCAAGAAATGATCCACAAGGGGAACATATGACCCAGATCATCACCTTGTGGAATCCCAATCGTGCTGGTGCAGAAGAAAGACATGACTTAGCAAATCAACATTGATTACGGGGCCCTAAATAAAATCACAGTCATGAACTGATACTCGATTCCCTGAATCAACTATCTCCTTGATTAGCTCAAGTGGGGGGGAAATAATTCAGTAAGATTGATCTGAAGGCTGGATACCATCAGGTCCCAATAGAACTAACAAATGTATGGAAAATTGCCTTCAAGTCAAAAGAAGGTCTTTTTAAATGGCTAGTCATGCCCTTTGGTTTGACAAATGCCCCAACAAATTTCATGAGGATGATGGATGATAGATTGTGGCCTTTCACTAATTATTTTTTGGTGGTGTATCTGGATGCCATCCTCGTCTACAAAAATACTTGGGCAGAACACTTGCAGCATATTCAACAGGTTTTGCACACTCTGCGACAACACAAGCTATATGATAACTTGGAAAAATGCTCCTTTGGCATGGATAGGGTCCAATACCTAGGTTACATTGTTTATGCACATGGTGTGCATGTTGATACAACCAAGATCTAAGTCATATGTGACTGGCTAGCCCCAACCATGCTCACCGAGCTTCAAATCTTCTTAGACCTTGCCGATTTTTATCAAAGGTTTGTGTTGGGATTCTCCCATATTGCATTGGCCCTCATCCAAATAACCAGTGGTGGTGGTAAGGAAAAAATTATGTGGGGCCTGTCCCAATACAAAGAGTTTGATGATATGAAGTAGCGCTAGTGCTCCGCCCAATGCTTTCATCACCTGACCTGCAACATCCCTTTGAGATCGAGACATATGCTTCAGACTATGTTGTGGGTGTAGTCATCACTCAACACGACCACACTTTGGCCTATCATAGTGAGACATGATCATATGTCATTCGTAAGTACCCTACATATGAAAAAGAAATGTACTCCATTGTGCAATCCTGCCTCCAATGGAGGCATTACATTCTCGGGAAGGAGACAATCATTCACACTGATAATAAGCCACTACAGTTCATGCAGTCACAAGGAAAATTGCAGAATGACCACCATCAGAAGTGGTCCACATATTTGCAGTAGTTCCACCTCAACATCCAATATAAAATAAGAAGTACCAACTGAGTCACTGATTTTCTCAACTGACCTCTAGTCGTGACACTCACCATAGTGCTCAATTCGTGGAACCACGAGACCTCCGGATGGCCCCACCTCTATGAGACAGATCCTAACTTTTCCATCGCCTACTAGATGTTGGGTACAAACACAATTGTCACCAATTTCCATCTTTAGGACGGGCTGATGTGCCATCTGGAACATCTATTCGTACCATCAAGCGAGCGAGTGAAGCTAATTTGGGAATCCCACTACAGTCGGGTGGCAGGACACTTTGACATAGAAAAGATAATGGTAGTGTTGCAACGACATTTCTACTGGCCGAAACTTCGACAGGATGTTATCATGTATATCTAGTCCTTCACTGCCTACGTTATTACCAAACTGAACATTAAGAAATAAGGCTTGTACACTCCTCTGCCTACTCCTGACAATACCTGAGAATCCATATCAATGGACTACATGTCAGGCCTTCCATTCACCAAGTGGGGAAACAACTGTGTTTTTGTGGTTGTTTATCTCTTTTCCAAGATGGCGATTTTTGGCCACTACAAAGATATTTTTTGAACGAGTGTGGGTACACTTTGAGATTCCACAAACCATTATCTTAGATCAGGAAAACCGATTCCTCAACACATTCTGGTCGAGCATTTGGTCAATATTGGACACCAATCTCACCAAGTCTAGTGCCTTGCACCCCCAGACGGATGGCAAAACCGAGGTCGTCAACTAGATGATCGTGCACATCCTGTGCATGTAAAATTCTAAGCACCTTCGCACCTAGGATGAGAGTCTTCTCTATGTTCAACACAACTACAATAGAGCCATACATAGCTCAACCGACCACAACCCCTTTTAGGTGGGGTTGGAATTTCAAACATTGGGTCCCATGGATGTTGCACTACCCTTGCGGCCACCCAGGAAGACTTGTCGCATGCTCCAAATGGAGTTGACAAAGCCATCCATTTTATTGAGCAGATCCAGAATATCCACCAATATGTTGAGGATATTTTATATAAGTCCAATTCCAAGTACAAGTAGTGCCATGATCAACACTAGGTGCCACACAGGTTTCAGGTGGGAGACAAAGTTTGGTTGCACTTGCAGAAATAATGCCTTACAGGGCCTCATCGGAAGCTTTGTCCACTCCATTATGGACCTACACCATCACCAAGGATGTGGGTGATAATTATTTTGAGATCAACCTTCCCCCATTCCTTGGATTGCACCCAGTATTAAATGTGGACCTCCTTCGGCCTTAATTCCCACTATTATTAGACACCTCAGAGATAATAGAACAATTGAAACCAACAAATATAAACCCCAAATGCATGGAACATTAATCCACTGATCAGATTGTTGACACACGGGTCAAGGAAACTCACCAACGGAGGATCTAGCTCTATCGGGTTGTCAAAGCAGGGCAACTCCTACACCAAGGCAAGCGGCTCACCCGGGGCCAAATTCAACAAAAATTTCCTCATCTGATGGGGGCACTCAACGCAATGGATACCATTGATTCTTAAGAGAGGATGATTGGTCTAGGAGGATCTCTTTGGCTGCTTACCTTGTCCAACTGACTCAAAACAATTTTTTGGCAACTTACTATTTTTAGTAGTTTTTTGGTTCCTAAACTTTCGGGGCCATTTTGAGGGCCTAAACAACATTTTTTCGTGATAAGGCACCTCATTGTTAAGAAAAGGCTTTGATTGAGACCCCTAAATGAAGCTACTCTTCAATACCTTTCCAATGAGCTATCGTGCACTGAAAATAGATATCGTATGCAAAAGTTACGACCCTGAGACGTTGATGTACTAACTTACCCCAACAGGGTCCACATGACTTCTGGCGCTTCATCTCCTAGGGTTAGGTTTTTGTATGTCTAGGATTTTGTGATTCTTGTTTATTGTAAAAATTCCTTCAAATCCTCATTATACTCATCTTCTTGCGAATAAGCGTAGCCATCAGTTCTCTTCTCAGAGATAAGTTTCCACCATTCTAGCAAGCTTGTTTCAGTCTACATTTTACAGTTTTCAACGTATTTCTTATTTAATAGAAGCCAAGTTTTACTGTATCTCTATTATTTTTCACTGTGTATTTGTATTAATATTATAAATATGTGGTTTCATTTCGTTCCACTCATAAATCTGGATCATGTGGTCCCACAATTCCACAAGCTCTTATCAGGAGAAATACAATGCAAGTATATGTTTCATGAAAATGTTAATCTACTTCACCCTGCCAATCCTAACATGCCATCTTCCAGCATCCAGCCTGGGTCAATGTTATTACACCATGAATTTGATCTCTTTTATGTAGACAACCCCGTAGATCATAAGAAAAAGATGATTGAGTAATTGTATTTTTGGATGTTCAATGGAACTAATGTAAATGTATTGCTTAATTCGACATTTGTTTTATAAAAGGGTTGTTTTCAAGTTTATTATTGGGAAAAAATGTCCATGCTTCTAATAAGTGTTGGTATAATGTTTGAACATATTAAAAGCATTGTGTTACTAATATTATCGATGTAATGTTCAATATTTTTACAATCAGGATTTCGATGACAAGCGACCTGTCCACCATCTATCGTTGCACCCCACTACGATGTCAAGTCGCGAGATTGCTTCCAAACAAAAAGAGCTCAGAGAGGAAGCATATCGAGAATGGTTGAAACAACCACCTATTCAATTCCCACTACATCATGAGTCGTTGTTTCAAAACCTTGAAAATAAAACTATTTATTCACATGTTGGGGATGAAGGAAATGCTATAAAGGTTGGCATGGATGATTTCTTGCGGGATAAGAATGCCATGGAGATAATGTTGTTATATGCATTCCAACAAAATGAACTAGAGGATAACACTGATGTCATAGATACCTTCTATGAAAGCTTGAAATATGCTTCCACCACCCCTCTATTTGGTCCAGTACATGGGTGCGCAAGGTCTACCCAACTAGGGACAACAATATTACTATACAACTTGAAAGGAATGTATGGTATGTCAGATGTGTGTTTCTTGATACTTTTGAGGTAACTAATCGTTAAATACCCTAAATTTTTAAGGAATCTTATCACACAATGAAGGAAGAAAAGGGTCGATTTTATTCATGCTTAATGACAATGTAAAGTTCTATTTCCCCCTAATTGTTGGTTACTCAAAGATAAAGTACTTCTAAGTGATAATCTCTTACATGATAGATGTGCAGAGGAAAATCAAATGCTGCAAATGTTGAGTGTTGAGTACATATCATACCATACATGTTTGAACGATTGTATTCTATATAGAAATGAATACGTGGACTTAGACATATGTCCAAAATGTGGGCATGACATGTACCAAAAATAAAAAAACAAGGCTAAGGAACATGGTCCTCCTCATAAGATATTGAGACACATGTCTATAATTCTAAGGATTGAAAGGCTCTTTCGTTGAAAACAATTAGCCATGTTGCAAGGGTGGCATGCCTCACATAGAAGTGAGTAAAGAGTTACGAAAATCCCAATAGATTCGATAACCATGAAGCATATAGAGGATACATGGCTTGATAAACTCAAGGATGAAGCACAAAGCCTCTGATTGAGCATAACTATGGATGGATTTAACTCGTATTCCCTGCAAAAAACCAACTATTCTGTTTGGCCAGTGGTAGTGATCAATAACAATATCTCCCCATGGTTGTTCTTGAAGAATGAACATCTTATGCTGGCTCTTATAGTCCTAGGTAGAAGACAAGGGAAGTGAATGGATGTATACCTCCAACCATTGATCAATGAATTTAATAAATTATGGGAAGGGATACATGTATATGATGTATCAAGACCCATCCCAATGGAGAGGTATTTTACATTGTATGGCATATGTGCATACACCATGCACAATTATACAGGACTAGGAGTTTTCTTTGGTAAGAATGTTCATCGATTTGTTTATATTTGTAATTTTATTTGACATACTTAATTTGGTGAAACTATGTTTTTTACACTAACATGCTATGTATACAATATCATCATAGGTACTGTAACAAAAGGGTATCGTGGATTTAAATGTTGTGGACCTTCTTTAAAGACTAGGTGGTCCAAAAACCTATGAAAGTCGGTGTATGACTGTTCCAGGGTATTCCTCCCAGAAGACCACCCTTATAGAAAAAGTGCATCTACTTTTAATGGTAAACCAGAGAGAACCCGAAGACCTAAAATAATAACACATGTTAGAAAAACGGGACCACAGAGAAATAAAATGAAAACATATGCATAAATAAAACACATAAGATACACAATACAATAGAGACACAGATATACATGGTTCACCTAGTGTGGGCTACGCCCACCAAAGAAATTGCCAGGTCCTTCCTTTTTATTATCCAACAAATGAAGGGATACAACTTACATCACACTTGCTGTAACTTCTTCTTCTTTCTCTCACAATATCCTCTCTCAGAATACAATATTCACTCACTTACACAAATGTAATACAAATGTTCTTATACAAAAACAAGTTTCATTTTTTGGAAAAAACCCTAACATAACTTCTACTGTCATATCTGCGACCCTATAATGAATGATCCAAAGTGACTACCAAATTACAATATTTTACAAGAAAAAATTCCCAAAAGTTTCCTTGGGGGCTCCTCCCTCAAACCCCCATCTAGGGGCCTACTAGCCCCCATTCTCCCCAGTCGGGGGTAGGTTCCCCTCAGACCCCCTTCATTTAGGGGCTAGCCTTGATTCCATGACATAAGGGTGATAAGCATACCTGCATATGAATCATGAAGATAATCATGCTCCACAACCAACAATATCCCACTTGGATACTGATCACAACAACTCCACTACTACTGTACCTGCTGGAGTATGATCCACCTTGGACCTAGAAAATTTCTCATATTCACCTTCATGCTTGAAGGCCAACTAAAATTGAGCAGGAACTTGGTTTCTCCCCGATTACTACCTTTGTTAACATGTATTCATGATTCTGGCTAGTATGTGTCTTTTCCAACTTCAATTGTCCATCTTCCAAAATAGATCGTATGAAATGGTACGTAAGCTGTATATACTTTTTCTTAGAATGTAAGGATGATTTCTTTGCAATATGAATGACACTTTAGATATCACAATAGAACCTGCTATTCTCCTTTTGTTTTCCCAATTCCTCCATAAATCTTCACAAACAAATCATCTATTTACTTACCTTTGTAGCAACAACATACTATGCTTCCATCGTTGAAAGTGCAACATTTTTTTTGCATTTTTGAAATCAATCTTACTGTTGTTCCACCTACAGTAAAAACATACCCTACGGTGCTCCTCCTGCTATCTTTATCACCTTCCATATATGAATCAACATATCCCTATAGAAAAATGTTTGAACCTCCCAAACATAATGCATGAGT
>JASDQU010290805.1:1844-14431 GCA_032191745.1 Picea mariana | reverse complement strand
ATAATCATTTTAGCCAAGGGGGCCAATTTTTGCTATGGTATGCCGGATGCCTCCTATATGATAATCCACAGGCCAGGATAAACGCAGCTAGCAGTTTTGAAGACCAAGTTAAGTGTGTCAGCCTTGAAATTCACTGCATGTCACTCTCTAATGCATGCATAAACGCAGCTAGCAGGTTTGAAGACCAAGTTTAGTGTGTTAGCCTTGAAATTCAGTGTATGTCACTCTCTAATGCATGCATATTTTGTTATGAAAATGCAGGACAACAGAAGCCCAGCAAGAGCCGTGGAGTCCAGGCAGAGAAAGATGAAAAACATATACAGAAAGGCTGAATTTTGTAATGCCCTAAAACAACAAGAGAGACTAGTTGGAGATAATACTACTAAGTAGAAAGCAGTTAGTGTCTCCCTGTATACATTTAGGTTTTACGTCAGCCACGTATATATTAGAAGTTCCAGGCCTGAACCATCGAAGGAAGTATGGAAAAAGGGCCAAAAAATCAAATCTATCAGATGACTGGTATCCATGGTCCATCCAATTTTGTAAAATAAATTCAGTATCATTAATATAAAATCCATCGTTTAATTACCAAATTATGAAAAGACAGAGGTTGTCCATGTTGGTATTGAACTAATCGCAGGGAGAATGGTCCTGCTCTTTTGTATTCTATTTTCTGCCTTCGATCACAGCAAAACAGGAAAAAAGAGATGTGGGTATTGAAGTAGGGCAAGGGAAATCGTGTAGAAAGAGTCCAAACACAATTTTAACCCTTCAGATCAAGGCAAGAACCAAAAAGCAAGATGTGGATTATTAACAAGAATCGATAAATTCGTCTGAAAAACACACCAGCTCTTTCCACACAAATCATTATATGTGAGAATATAGATGTTGAAGTAGAATGAGTAACTTACAGATCTATTTGTATTCAGTTGTACTCCATATCGTAGAAACAACAAAACCCAGATGTGGATATTGGAGTAGAATGTGAATTTCTATGAAATTGTTGTATACGAAGCGACAGGTAAGCCCTCATTGGAATGAGTTGACTTGTCAGTTACTTGTTCCGCTTTACTAACCTGACAGTTCATTCCTCAAACCACATATTTTATATGGTATTAATGTTGCTCCGAATACAAAAACCAAGGTAGATCTCCACATGCTTTTCTCCGCTTTAATAACCCGACAGTTCATTTCCCAAACCACATATTTTAGCATGAGGTTAAAGATTATAAGAAATGAAGATTGTTTTCGAGGATATTTATTTTTGGTTAAAAATTGTTGGATTCATAGATTTAAATAATTATTTCTATATAATTAGAGAGTCTTGGGAGTTTTTCAGCATGTTAAATCTATTTTGCATTCAGAAATGAATTTTGAACAACAAAAAATAGTAATTTGTGTAAATTTATATAGTCGGATTCCGGCCAAAAAACCCATTTCATAGAACAGCTAATCAACGCCCATATTTTATATGTTACTAATGTTACTCCAAAAACAAAGCCCAAGGTATATCTTCATACAAGTTGTTTAAATATTCAACTTTTTGAATTTTGAATTTTTTTAATGGGAATGTGGCAAAAGAGATCTAATCATCATTTTCTATTGTTTAAATTGCATTTTTTAATGTATAAATGGATTCAACATACTGAAAAACTCTCATGGCACTAGAATTATATAAACTTAATTACTCAAATCTGGAGTTCCAACAATCACGAAAAAATTGATTGGAAAATATACCCATAAAAACTCCAAAAAGTAGAGGGTTTAGACTATGCTTATCTCTACATGTTTTTATGTGGATAAAGGACATTTATATTGCATTATTTCTCCATTAGTGTGATGAGAACTTTGTCCATAAAACTTTATTTCTAGGGTTTTGGTCTATTTTAAAATGACATAAATCATTAATTTTTCAAAAAATGATTAAAACAAGTGAAACTTTGACTTACCAAAAATACAAAACACACCAAAAATGAGATTATTTGAGTGGTCTAATGGTTAAGAATATGTGTTTCCTACTAGGAGGTCACACGTTCAAATCCAAAGGTGGTAAGTTATGTACACCTCAGTAGACTTTAGCAATTAAATACACTATGGGGATCCCAATTTAAAAATATTTTGCCACGATATTGACCTTCCTAACCTCTTAAGACATAGAAATCGAAGTAACATTATAGGAATTTTTATTTGTAAGTTAAAATTTAACTTACATCAATTTATTTTCATATTATAATTTTTTTTAATTGTTTTAATATTTTAAAAAACAATTTGTTAAATAAAAAATAAATTTTTTAATTTCATTCATTTAATTTTACATTAATTTATTTTCATATGATAAATTTTTATAAAGTTTTTCAATATTTTCAAAAAATTAATTTAGTAAAAAAAATTTTAAAAAAATAAATTTCAAAATTTATATTTTTATTTATTTTATTTTAATAAATTTTTATAAAGTTTTTTCAATATTTTCAAAAAATTAATTTAGTAAAAAAAATTAAATAAAAAATAAATTTCAAATTTTTTATTTCTATTTATTTTATATTTATTTTATTTTTTAATTAGTTAAAAAATTTATGAAATTTAATATATTTATGATGATATTTTGGAAACATAAAAAATAAATTTCAAAATATTTAATATAGAATTTTCTAAAAATACCATAATTTTTTTAAGTTTTATAAAAATATCATGTTGCAACTTTCATATGTAATTATTATTTTTTATTTATTTTAAAAAAAATGGTTATTACTTTTTATATTATGATATGATGTTTTGATTTTGATCCCACCAATTTTATATATTTTTACTTTATTGATATGACAAATTTTATAAATTATTTTTATATTTTTGTGACTTCTTATTTATATTTTCAATTATTATATTTAATCTAGAGAGTATTTACTTTATATGGTTTTATATTTGAACTAACCACTTTGTAAGATATTCACTTGTTGGTGTATTGTTTGAAGTATCTGGCCACAACAGAGTATGGCTATTTATTTTTGGGTAAGAATCAAGATAGCATTTGGTCTCACATATAGAATTAAGGCTAAATGTTAGTAGAAAGCACATGATTCCATTAGAGGTAGCCTTAGTGATGACCACAAGGGATATTGGCTTTCTTGCATATATTATTTAAGTTGAAACCGTCTTTTGGTCTTGGGGTAAGACCTAAAATTGTTTCTGATTGGCCAAGAGCTTATCTTCCTCAGGCATCTAATAGGAGTAAAAGTTTATGCTCGTACGAACAATCACTAAATTATTTTAGGTTGTGTTATTTTCCTTAAATAATAGTAATAAGTTAGCCCACATGGAACATGTTGTATACTAAGGACAATATTGAAGTAACCAGAATGGAGCGGGAGAAAAATTTGAAAATGGCGATGGCGAATCAGGCGAACCAGAATCTCTTTGATCCAGGCAACCTTAGGGTAGTTACTGGACCTCACTGAACAGTTTATCCTCCTCCGTTTTCGCCGGCAGTAAGTAGTTCACCTGGACGGTTGTTGTTTTTTGTCTTTTACCAAAGTGTTCTGCTCTCTATCCTGGACTGTGTTGTATTGCTCTTATTTGACTATGTGGTTTTGTCCTGTCTATCTGCTCGGATAGAGACTGTCCCTCTATCTTGGACTTTGCAGTTTTTGTCTTTTCTAAGTTTTTTCCCTCTCCTGGACTGTGTTGTTCTTGTTATTTCTTGACTTTGCGGCATTATCTTGTCTTCTTGTTCGATTAGAGAATGCCCCTCTGTCTTGCATTGAGCACCACTGCTCTGGCCTGACTTCCCTGTCTCACTTGCTGCCAGTCTCACTCTGCTTTTGTTAATCCTACGCACTAACCTGTCCCTATCCTTTCTTTTGGCAACCAAGTGGGCCTATAGCAGTCCCCCTTCTTTTCCATAATGGATTCAATGACCAATACACTATTGAATCCATCCGATGAGCTCCTTTGGAAACAGGTTGGTTTCTTTGAGCACGTGGACTCCCTGGAAAAAAGCTCTATGACTCTCCCCCCATTGTCTGTTTCTCACAACCGTTCCACTATCTCTGTTTCTCCAGCTGTATCTGACCCTCCCCCTCCGACAACTGATCTTCTCCCGAGACCTGCTCCTTCTGGCTCCGACAAAAAAGTCCAAACTCTCCCTCCTTCCTCACTCCGAGTAGCTCCCCCTGGGCGCAAAGCTTGGAAGACAAACAGGAAAACCAAACACTTGATTTTGGGAGACGGAGTGGGTCTTGAAGACCTCTGTAAAATGTTTGTATGTGCCCCGATAGGCCGAATCTCTTACAAATCTATGAATCCTCAACCTCTCGAGGAATAGGTAAAGAAAAACTGGTTTCCTCTCCTAGGATACTGTCCGGAAGTTCTGTATCTTAAAAAAGGTTGGCTTGGCTTTCATTGCAGAACCCTGGAAGACTCCTCTCTGTTATTATCCTCTTCCTGGATCTTTGGTGGAAGCAACCTCATGCTTAAACGCTGGCGTTTGGCCTTTAATCCGGACACCGATTATTTTCCTCACAGACATTTATGGGTGTTGCTCCCGGGTCTCCCTCTTCATTTCTGGAATAAAGAAGCTATCAGAGCGATAGGAGACTCTTTGGGGAAGTTCATCTCTTTTGATTCAGCTTCACTTTTGGGCTCCTCGAGGAAGATGACAAAGATTCTGGTTGAGATTGATATAACTGCTGGACTGCTAGAAAATCTGGAGATCGAATGGAGAGGCCGGAAGTATCTGCAGACCCTGGACTATCTCGGCATTCCTTTCCGATGCAACATCTGCCAAGAAACAAGTCATCTTCGTCGATCCTATCCGAGTAAGTCCTGGTCTTTTACATCCGAAGAAGATGAGCTACACCTCAACCCTCCAGAATTTTCGACTGTTGATCCTTCTCTAGATTTCCCGGCTGCACCTTTTGACCCACCTTCCCCCCCCCTTACCCGGCCAAACGCCTTCCCTATCGACAAAAATATCCTACCTCTGTCCTACTCTTTTCTACTCTCTCTCCACAACTGAAAGGGAAACCATTAACCGTTCACATTGGCTTACTAACCCTTCTACTTCTTTCCTCTCTCCTGCTTTAGAGAAATCACCAAGTTCCTCCTCACCAAACCTTCCACTCGACCCTTTCCCTCACCCAACCTTTCAATCCACTCTCTCGACTACCCTTTTACCCTCTTTGCTTTCTCCTACTTCTTCACAGCTGGTCGCTCAGCCCCGTTCTTTTACCCCTGGCATTGAACCTATTGACTGTCAAGTTCCTCGACCGGGATCTGGTAATTCACCTGATAACTTGTTACCGCCTCAACATCCTCTCTCTTCTTCACAGCCGGCCGATCAGCCCATCTCTTCTAACCCTTTCACTGAATCTTTAGACTCTCAAGCTTTACCCCCAGGCTTTAGTCAGCCGCTTGAAACCGAGGACTCGCTATTGGCAGCTTTAAACTCGACGTTTCCTCCTTTCTTGTCGGATCCCGCAGCACAGCTTCCAATTTTTCGTGGGAATGAACTCATCCCTTCTTCATCGACGGCGGGCATATCATCTTCACAGCAACTACCTAGCGATCAAAAATCCTACACTTGGTCACGAGGCTTGGGTGTCGAACTGTCCCCTCTTCAAACAAGGAGCTCCAGAAAAAAAAAGGAAGCTCAAATCTCCTCACAGTCATCACCTATCGACCCTGCACAAAGTGGAAAGGCCCTTAGAGAAATGAAGGCCATTGCTCGTTCTAAATGATTGTGCTCTCTCTAAATTTGCGAGGAATTGGAGGTCTACTCAAGACAGCCTCCTTCCGTAAACTGCTCGATCACTCTCGTCCAAATGTCATCCTCCTACAAGAGACACTCACTTCTGATCAAAAATCGAGAGTGTTCTTTCATTCTTTTCGCTCTTCCTGGGTTTCAGCAGCTGTAAGTGCTACCGGCAACTATGGTGGCTTATTAGTGGCATGGGATCCGGGTTTCTTTGACCTGGTCCCCTTTCTCACTTGTGGTGGCATACTGCTGATGGGGCGCTGCTTGGCCTCCAATCAAGACATTGCTTTCTTAAATGTTTATGGCCCTTGTCAAAACAAGGTTCAGTTCTGGACGGTTCTTGCAGATAGTGGTATCCTATCCATCCCCAACTTCATTTTAGGTGGTGATTTAAATATCACACTTTGTGCCGATGAACGATGGGGAGGTGCTTCATCGTCTGGTTCTAAAGAAGCTTTTTTCAGAAATATCTTCTTGTCCAGAAATCTTGTCGATATTCTGCCGTGTAAAATTGCTCGCACTTGGCGAAATGGGCGTACAGGAATTGAGGCCATAGCCAGTCGTCTTGACCGTTTTTTAATCTCAGAATATTTCTTGCTCTCATCAGCCTTCCCTACCTCGTGGGTTGAGTATCCTTTCTACTCTGATCACGCCCCCATCATTCTAAAATTAAATCTCCCTTTACAGCACTTCGCTTCGCCTTTTAAGTTCAACCATCACTGGATTCCTATTGCTGATTACACTGATCTTGTCCATTCGACTTGGACAGACCCTCGCTTTCACTTTGAATGTAATCCTCAGGTGCGTATCCATTGGAAGTTAAAGGTCTTAAAGGCTCGAACAAAGCGCTGGGTTTTTTTAAAGAAACAGGCAGAGGCGGCTCTCCTCCAATCTCTGGATTCGAAGATTAAAAATCTCATTCTCCTATCAACTTCTACAGCTCTGTCACTGGGGGATTATGAATCCTTAAAAGTTCTTGAGAAGCGCAGAGATCACATTCTGCGGGAAGATGAAAAGGCCTGGAGACTACGTAGTAGAGCGACCTGGCTCCAGTGGGGAGACACTAATACAAATTTTTTTCATAATCTGGCGAGTTTCAATAGAAATAAAAAGCACATCTAGTCCATTCAAAGCCATTGTGATGAAACAGTTCGTGGCCAAGAGGCCATCAAAGCTGAGGCTATTTCTTATTTTGAGCAGTTGTTCAAGATAGACAGGACTCCAACTCTTCCTGAGCAAGTATCTACAGCGAGTCTTTACCCAAAGCTGGTTACAGATGCTGAAGCCTTTGAACTCTATAAACAAGTCACTCTCTTGGAGCTAAAGGATATTTTGTTTCACTTTAAAAAGGAGAGAAGTCCAGGGCCCGACGGCTGGACGGCAGAGTTCTTCTGTCATTTTTTTGACCTTGTTGGACCTGATCTTCTTCAGATGGTTGAAGATACGCGCATCAAAGGCAAGATCAAAAACTGTATCAACTCCACTTTCCTGACACTGATACCAAAAGAAAACAATTCAGTCTCTTTCAATGACTACAGACCAATTTCTCTTTGCAACCTTATTTACAAATTGGTATCAAAAGTCATCTCAAACCGCATGAAGCCTTATCTAGAAAAAGGTCTGTCTGCTGAACAACTTGGTTTTTTAAAGGGTAGGAGAATTCAAGATGCCATAGGAGCGGCCCATGAGTGCATCCACTCCATTAAATTGAAAAATCTAAAGGCACTGATCATGAAAATTGACCTAAAAAAGGCCTTTGACAGTATTGACTGGGGTTTTCTGAGACTTATCCTTCACTCAGCAGGTTTTGGAGTCCTGTTCACCGATTGGATACTGGCGTGTGTCTCAAGTGAAAATTTCGCGGTGCTGATCAATGGTGAGGTGACTAGTTTCTTCAAAAGCGAAAGGGGGCTTCGTCAAGGATGCCCTCTCTCACCTTATCTCTTTTTACTCATTATGGAAAGTCTTAGCCTTCTCCTTTCAAAGTCCATCACTGATCTTAAAATCTCCGGTGTTAAAGTATCAAAGCTCTACAAGATTGTACATCTCATGTTCGTCGACGACATTCTCCTGATGTATAATGCTGACCGCACAGAATGGCAATCTATTCTTGATGTCCTCCATATCTTTTGCAACGTTACGGGAATGTCAATCAACCCTCTCAAATCCACGGTTCACTATTGGGGAGTATCGGAAGCTGAGCTCTCGATTCTAAAGAACTCCATCCCCTTCCCTTTTCTAGACTTAAATGATGGTCTCTATTACCTGGGTTTTAGGCTGAAGCCGGGTGCCTCCACCTCTGCCGATTGGAGCTGGCTAGTGGCTATGTTCGAAAGAAAGATTGGTTTTTGGTGTAACAAATGGTTGTCCCTGGGGGGGCGCTTCATTCTAGTTAAAGCAGTGCTTGAGGGGTTGGTTGTTTACTAGATGTCTCTTGAGCGTATCCCTGCCAAAATCATTACTTTACTTCGGAGGCTCTCCATCAATTTCCTCTGGAATGATCTTGCAGGTAAGCGACATTTACACCTTTGCAGTTGGCAGTCCATTACAAAACCCCGAAAGGAAGGGGGTTGGGGGCTAAGGAACCTTACTGTTTTCAACACGGCCCTCCTGGCCTGCTCATTCTGGCGAGCAATCACTCATAACAGCATTTGGCACCGAGTCATCTCAGACAAATACCTTGGTTCTCTACCTCTCCTCCATTGGTTACGAAAGCCCTCCTTTGAGCTGAGACATGCCTCTCCTTTCTGGAAAGGTCTGATCAATGCCTCTCTGGTGGTCTTACATTGGCTTCGTTGGAAGCCTGGTACAGGTTCTAATATTCAAATTGGTAGAGATAAATTCCTCGGGCTGGAGGATCTCTCCATTCTCTCGCCCTCCCTCAGATCTCAGCTCTCTTTAATTAATCTCAGAACACTGGCGCAAGCTAAAGGGTTTTATGTTTCTCCTCTCCTTCCCGATGCTTGGATCCATAGTAGTGACCTATTACTTCAGGGATAGTTATCAACCGAATGGGATGATTTCACAACAGCATTGAAGTCGGTCGGTGTCTCTCTCTCTCAAACTCACCTGACTCTCTACTATGGGCCGGGGGTGATGCTTCGGGACTTCTGTCTGTCAAAAGTGCTTATGCAGCCCTCCTTCCTCCCTTAGCCGATCGTGTTGAGTCCCCGTGGCTACATACAATCTAAAAATGGCCGATCCCTCTAAAAATCTGAATATTCTGTTGGCTGTGTATTAATCAAAAGCCGCTAACATGGGAGGTGCTTCAAAAAAGAGGCTGGCAGGGCCTCGGCCGCTGCCCTCTTTGCAAACAAGCTACAGAGGATTTAAATCACCTATTGATTCACTGTACATTCACAGCATATATTTGGACTGCTATCTCCTAGCAATTTTCTCTTCAGACCGATTGGAAGGGCGTTTCCTTATTTGATTGCTTTTCGGCGTGGCAAAATGTTCGTTCGGCTCCCCTCCCGTTGGCAGCTCTCGTCTGCTGGTGGATTTGGATCAAACAAAATCATGCAATTTTTGAGAATCGGCCTCCAAACCGTCTTGCTGTATTGCATAAAATCTACACCTCTTTTCACTGGCGACCGTCCTCTTTAAAGCTAATAAAAAACAAAGCTTGCGTCCAACACCTGGCGGAGGGCTATACTCTTATATGCTTTGATGGTGGAGCCCAGCAGAATGGTCTTTGTTGTGGGGCAGGGGGCACTTTCAAATCCAACCAGTCAAGAACGACAAATTGGTTTTTAAACTGTGGCTCAGGATCAAACACCAAAGCCGAACTCATGGGCTTATGGGTTTCTCTCTCCCTTGCTACTGTTTGGTCCTTAAACCATATTCTGGTTTTGGGTGATTCGAGAATTATAATCGATTGGATAAACCAAAACAGTAAGCTTCACTCAGTTCACATTGAAGGATGGAAGGAAAGAACCCTGAAGCTGTCCAGCAATTTCTCAGCCATTAAGTTTTGTCACATTCCCAGATCTCAAAACACAACTGCGGATGTCCTATCAAAGAAGGCCTTATGTGGTGTGGTGGGTAGGCTCTTGGTTTATCATGTTGATAAAGGTGTCGAGAGTCCCACCTCCTATTATAATATTTTCGAAGGTTAACGTTTCCATCTAGGTTTGATGCGCCTATTGCTATGTAAGCTTCCTAGTTTATGCTCCTTTCTCCTTGCCAATCAACGAGATGTTTTCTCGTTATCTCACTTTCTTGAAGCCCCTTTTGCAAACGTCTATGTTTGGGTCTTTATTTTTTATCGACCTTGCTTGCTATCCAGCCGAGGTCTTTATTGTAAATGGATTTATACTCTTTATAAATTTGAGGGAATTTTTTTCATGGAAAAAAAAAAAGTTAACCCACATTTATGAATAGTAATTAATAATGACTATCTTCATTATCAGTTAACCACGAAATTATGATAATTTTTCCACTTTCAAAAATTTTAAAACTAAAAATATAAATATTTTAACCAAATATACCATAGATCTTTGTAATAAATACATTTATTACTTTCTCATTAATATATTTTTATAAAATTTATTACATTATGTTAATAATGTTTAATAAATTTTATTTTTAAATTTGTTTAACCTGTGTTACTTTATATTTAACAAAAATTTACCCATAAGAAAATAGCATCACTACCATAAGTTATCTAGTTATTTAATTACTAAGTTAAATTAAGCCAGTTTTAATTGATATTTGGATTGAGTCGGAATATTATTTCATTCAAATCAATTCAAACAAGAGTGAGCTAGTTCTTGCCTTAAAATTTTGTTTTCTTATGAGATAAGTTATTCACATACATATTTTGACAATAAATAGTTTTAAAAATGATTAAAATTCTTTAAAAACTTCCCTTAGTCCATGTGAATAGACATTCTCCATATGTAACATATAAGAATTGCTTAATAATAGTGATCCACCACTCAATGTCTAGTGAAACAAGTGCACTCTTGAGGCCCATATTCTACTTCATGATAAAGAGCACTATTTGTAATTGTATGTGTCTTGTCATCACAACTAAAATTTTATAATATCAAATCTCCAAATTGATTAGAACAACTAAAAACAACATTAGAAATCATATTCTCAAACGATCATTAAAGACACAAAAGTAGCTTTGAAGAATGTATTTATGTGAATAACTTATTATCAAAATATCATAGAGAAATATGTATTTACCAATTGGTAATAATATTGTTGTTAATAATGTTGATTTTTATTTATGGCAATTATATATATGTAGATGTTTAATTTTTATTTTATTTTATATTTTAATTTTTTTAATAAAATTATTATAGTTATAAGTTTTAAATGTAAAATTTTTTTTTTCAAATTTATAAATTAAAATTAAATATTATGATTATTATTATATAGTTCACATGATTAAATAATTTGGAAATAAAGAAATTGTAAATTTTTTTAAAACTTAATTAACAGAATTTAATAATATTTACAAATATATAATTGTATAAAAATTATATTTTAATATATGTAATTTACTTTTAAAAAAATAGTTTCTACTTTGATTTTTGGTTTTAATAGTTTTAAATGTATATTTAAATCATAAAAAATATTACATTAGAAAATAAATAATAATTAAATTTAACCAAATCAATATTTACATTTAATCATTCAAAATTTAAAATTATTATGTTTTATTTTTAAATTAGATTAAGGTAATGGTTAAGAATATGTGTTTCCTTTTAAGAGGTCACAAGTTCAAATCCAGAGGGGGTAGGGTATGTATACCTTAGTAGACTTTACCAGTCAAATCGCTGGGCGGAGGGGGTCCCTTGTCCCATAAACAAGGGGGTCTCATACACCAATTAGGTGTCTGACTTAGCCGTGACCTTAAAAATAGATTATTATTATTATTATTATTATTATCATTTCCATTGATATAAAGATTATGGTGTATTATAATTTATAAATTTTAACAATTGATATGGAAAAGAGACAAAAATAATATTCTTTCACTATAATATTAATTTAAAAATAAATTATTTTTAAATAATATTAATTTAAAAATAAATTATTAAGATTATGGTGTATTATAATTTATAAATTTTAACAATTGATATGAAAAAGAGACAAAAAATAATGTTATCCTCACTTAATATTAATTTAAAAATAAATTATTTTTGGATAATATTAATTTAAAAATAAATTATTTTTTTATTGTAACGCATACTTGAATATACATGAAAAAATTTAATTTAGAAAGAAATATTACTCTAAATGTCATTTTTTCTTAAAATTTAAAATTATTTTATAAAAAATATATATATCAAAAATTTCTTAACAAATTAAACTTTAAAAAATATATATATTTTTAATAAGTAGTACCATTTCATATAATAAAGTTTTTACACCATATAAAAATATATTGTTTCAAATTGAAGTTTCAAATACTATAATAATTAAATAACTCATTCAATTTAATATTTCAAATATTTTAATATAAATGTTAACATTTTATAATCTTCAAACATTTTATATTCTTCATTGTCAAACAAATAATTCATCACTTTAAATTTATTTATGATTTTAAATTTGATATTTACTAAATTTACAAATTCAAAATTATATTATCAAAATTATATTTTCAATATAAATACAAATACAACATAAAATAAAATTAATTGATTATAAAATAAAATTATTATTAAAATTTTATAAATTATATATTATAACAATAATAATCTATTTTTAAAGTCACAGCCAAGCCCCTATCTCTACTTCTTTGGATTTGAACTTGATATAATATATAAATTATTATTACATATATATAACTTAATAAAATTAATCAAATAAAATTGTT
>JASDQU010290803.1:0-14408 GCA_032191745.1 Picea mariana | reverse complement strand
TCTGGTTCTCAAGGAGGGAGTTGTACTCCTCCTGCATGGAGGATTCCCAAAAGGTATTTCTAGTAACCTCGACATAGGACTGTGGATTTGAAGACTAAACCAAGAAAATATTCCTCAGTGGCATCGGTTTAGTGGAAGTGAGTGCAAGAGGAGGCTCCTCAAAATCAGATCGAGTCCTCCTAGTATCAGCTGGATCCCCAACAAGATATCCTGGATCCTGAAGAGTAGTCTTGGCCCACTTGGGCCTCTGCTCTGGATCTGCATCTGCATCTACATGCAATGACTCTACATTTGATTGTACTGACTCTGCATCCAGATCATCTGGATCCTATGAATCAGAACTCTCATTTGAAGAAGAGTCGACATGTGCATGCTCATCATCTCTTACATGTGGAAGAAAAAAAGTGGTTGCATGTGGTTGTTGAGGTACATGCGAGACACTTTCCTCGAATTGGACACTTCGCTCAATAATGAGTTGGTATAAGGAAGTATCAATGAGTCTATATCCCTTCACACCGTCGGGGTATCCAACAAAGATATACTCTGTGCTTTGTGGATTAAGTGCCTTCCTCTTCTTAGATGGAATCTTGTCCCATGCACGTGAATCGAAAATACGAAAGTGGGTCACTTTCGATTTGAGGTCGCTCCAAGCCTCGTAGGGGGTCTTATCCTTGACATATATATGGGGAGATATGTTTTGGATGTAGGTTGAAGAATTAATTTCTTCAGCCCATAATCTCCGTGGAAGTGACTTTCCATGTAGTATGCAAGATGCCATATCTTTTAGAGATCTATTTTTCCGCTCAACAACTATGTTTTGTTGTGGAGTATAAGGAACCATGTGCTGCAACTGAATCCCAACCTCATGAAAAATATTTTGTATCTCATGGTTGACATACTCTCCCTTGTTATCTATTCGAAGGACTTTTATTTTCTTTCCTCACTATGTCTCAACAAGGGCTTTGAAATCTTTGAGGTGTTGAAAGACCTTTGTTTTTTTCCTCAGAAAGAAAATCCATGTGAAGCGTGAGAAATCATCAACAAAAATGAGCACGTACCTTGCTTTATTGATTGATGGATGTAGAAAAGGGCCCATTAGATCACTATGGATCAGATCTAAAGGAGATGAATCCTTCTGAGTCTTTCCTTTGTCGAATTTCTCTTGAGGGTGTTTTCCAATAACACGTCCCTCACAAATTCCTTTGGAGAAGTGGATGTCAGGTAGACCATCAACCATTCCTTGCTTGCTAAGATATTTCATATATCTAAAATTTAAATGCCCGAACCTTTCGTGCCATATCCTACTGCTTTCATCAGCATGGGTAAGTAGTAATGCAAAATCTGGTTCAATAAATTCAGAAAATGTGTAGAGTCTAGATTGATGATTTACATCACCGGTAGCAACCCTGAAATTGGTTTGCATGTCATAGATATCCACTAAATCAGGTGTGGATATGACTCTCTTTCCGGTGTCGGAGTTTGGCATCTGATACATGGAGAGAAGATTGATGAAAAGTTTGGGAATGTGTAGCACATTCTCAAAGCTTCTGATTGTGAGTTCAATTCTTCCTTTGCCGGTGACCTCGATTGGAGAGTTGTCCCCCATTAGAATAGGAGGACATTTGCATGCATCCAATGAAGAATAAGCTTCTTTTGTGGCTTCCATGTGGTGTGATGCACATGAATCTACGATCCAAGCATCTGGAGAGGAGTTTATGGAAATCAAAGCATGGCTAGAATTTCCTTTTTTGGGATTTTGATCTTCTGGCTTCTTCTTCTTGACACCCTCAGGGTTGCGATCTCCAAGGTTTTTTTGTTGAATTATTTGGGCCATTTGATATATCTGTTTCTGCATATATGTGGATTATGGATGAAATCCTTTATGGAAGTAAGTGCATTTCTCCCCTTTTCTTCCCTTTCCACCTTTGGATCCAGAGACATTGTTGAAGGGTTTTGAGTACCCTTCCTTCTTTGGATTTGCATGTGATTTCCTTTTGTCTTTTTATTTATATTTTTGATATTGATTACTGCTACCATCTTGCATAGTAAGTGCATGCGCCTTTGGGTCTTTGATTTTTCCCATATTGATGAGCTTGTTCTGCTCTCATGTCAGAGACTCGATAAAGGTCTCAAGAGAGGGCATTGTCCATGTGGCTCCAGAGGCGAGCCTAAATAAATGAAATTTAGATACAAAAATTGAGTATTCTGGACCAAGTTTGGAGAGAATGGTAAGAACCATTTGTTTCTCCTCCTTAGATTTATCAACACTGCAAGCCTTGAGTTGTGACAACAAATCCTTATATTTGGTAAAGAAATCTTGGAGATTGTTGAAGGTTTTTGGATCCAAAGTGAGCAATTCCACCTCGAGCATGTGTCCCCTCATCTCGTCCTGTTTGCCAAAAATCCATTCCATGGTGGTCTAGGCTTCATTGGGGGTTTTACAAGAGGATATGTGAAAGAGGAGTTCAGGATAAATGAGAATGCAAATCGTTCCAAACACTTCATCCATTCAATTTAGATACTTGGATTTTTCTATGGTTGATGTTGGTTTGATTTCTATGTTCATGGTTAACCTTTATAATCCCCTGCCTCGAATATGCATTATCATCTTCTCCTTCCATGCAAATAAATTGTACGGTGTAAGAATGAATTCTTTTGGAAATTCCATTTTTCCGCTGTCTTCAATCTTTGGTACTTGCAAAAATAATTTGTTGTGTCTTTTCCCTAGAAGTCTATCAGCTCTGAGACCATGTAAATGTTTTGAACCTTCATAGAATATATCTAGCTAGCAAATGACATACACAATTTGCAGAGAAAATATGAGAAAAGAGAAGCAGGAGAGAAATAATGGAATAATTCTCATTAACCAAATGAATGAATTATAATTTACACATGATATACTATGTATAACTCAACTAATGCGCACTGGAGGAGAAGCCAATGCTCCATAGTGGTGGTCTAGAGTGATATGGACACACACCAGTAGTTACGGGGGTAAACTTCCACCTATTCTAGTCTCTCAAGCAGTTACGAGAGTGAACTGCCACCTAGTCTGAGTTAACTAGTCTCTTAGTCTTCAGTTAACTGACTGAAACAGAGTGAAGTGAGGAGGAGATCAGGGAATCATGAGTAATGTGCTAGTCTGGTGACGATCCCAAGGAAAATGCACATTAGCTAGTTATGATCCCAATTCTACATGGTGATGATCCCAATGTGGCATCTAGACTCCACTCAACTGATCAAACTAAAGTGTGAATTGAAGAGAATATTCTCGTAGAGGAATATTCTTCCTAAACTATAGGAGATTGAATAGTGACTAATAAACATAGGGAAAACCTTAGGAAAAAGAAATCCTAGGTGTGTGTGAAGTATCTCCAAYAATCCTTGGGAGWACCAGGCAAAAGTTTCAAAAGCAAATATATTGCATGCCTATGCACTAATACAACTTTTATAACATGTTTTTTCTACAAAGCCAATAAATATATACAATAGTCCCTTGGGTTACTTACCATACATTTATATATCTATAGATGTGGAGTCAAAAAAATCATGTTAGTAAGTTTGGTTAATTTTCTTGAATCCAAATCCTTAGAGTTTTGTCATTTGGCAATGCACCAAAAACATGTTTGTTCTCATAACCCTCCAACTTTTGAATAGTATTTATAGCTTGAAGATTCCACAAATATACACAATTGTCCTCTTAGCAGTTGAGAATGTATTTTCCATTGTTCATAGAAAATGTGGACGATATACAATATTTTCTGTTTAACATGACAATTCACATTTCCAAAACATTATTTGATGCAAAGTTCCAAAGCTTATGCAGAGACAATAAGTACAACCAAAATGTAGTCTTACTTATATACACTAAATCTAAAAAGACTCATTTATATCTCTTTATCAAATCTTATTTATATACACTAAACCTTGGAGGATTCATTCATATCTCCTTGTCAACTCCAATATATAAATATATATTTATTTTTGAATGCACTTATTTTCATTCTGCAGTGGATTTCCAAATTGAAGAGTATGTTGAACCCAACATTATACACAACCAACCATTGAAAAAAATAAACGCAAAAGCTTAACAAATTACCTTGATATAGCAACTTGCCCACAGTTTCAATTTTGAAAATCACTAAATAAGAGGTTCTAACTTCTTTCTATGCCTCAATTATGTGTAGATCCAATCATTGTACAAAAAAAAGCGACCAAACACTAAGTAGTATGCATGCAATGATGCCAAGATAACTACAACCTACATGAAAAGGAAAAAAGTAGTTACGAATGGTTGTTGTAAAAATAATAATAAAAGTTATGGATTGTGAAATTTGAAATAATTATAGTTATTAATATAATGAAATAATATCCCCTGTATTGGGTGGTCGGGAATAGAACAACCTCAGGGTCCCCCCAGGCTTAGATGATATGTGTGGCCTCCACCAACCACCACAACCACGTGCCCCAACCTCCACATAACTCCTTCACCCACACCCTGCTATGTCCGTCCTTCAAGCAGTCCCCTCACCACACTCTGTTGGTACCTAGGATGTAACTCACATGTACTCCCCCAGGCACATAAATTATGGCTCTGGCCATCACCGCCAGGAGTTTCCATAACTCCATCTCGACTAGCCCTCTCCTGGTGATTATTACCTCTTGGGTGGTGCTGTGTATTTTACCCTGCCACCCTCTGCTACAGTCCAGGTTCTTTGTGGAATTCTTTTTGCACCTTACGGGCTCTCTGTGTAACTCCCCCTGCACCCTGCCCTGCATTTCTCTGACCTCTGCTCCCGTTTCTGCCACCCTTAATCCCGTCAACTCCCCTCTCCCAACCTCCACAATGACACACAATGGAATTCATAGACACATATGAGGTCGATAGACTGGTTCCTGACTACTCGTCACAACTAAGCATGTTGTAGAGGATTATCGAGAGCACACCCCTCCAAACATCCAAGCTGATATCGATCTGGTGGAGGCCGACGTTAGAATTGTTCGAGGTTTTGTGACGAAGGATGAAATTAGACCATATGTCAGCGTGTGGATCCTAGATAATGGGGGGGGGTCGGGCTAGGGAGTCCCAATACTTCTAGACCATTGAACTCTATTGGCACATGAAGTCATTCATGGGTCAGATGTTGGCTGATAGGAAGGAGGAAAAGGAGGAGCTCTCCCTCCAACTGGATGAAATTCAAGCACATGTGACACTTTTGGGCACCAAGCTCAACCTCTTGAGAAAGCAACTTGTTGGTGTGAACCTGGAAACAATCATTGTGCCTACTCCTCAGGTGCACCATGAGGCTGGGCCTTCTCACTCATAATCTAGAATGTCTATTTTCATTTTGTCAATTCTGTTCCAATTTTTTGGACAAGGGCATAGGACCCATCATAGCCATTTCTTAGATAAACAATCTCAACATCAACTTCTCAGGCACAATATCTATTTTAACTGCAGTAAAAATAGGTTTTCCAACTTTTCTAGACAATTCTCTTATGAAAAAATAGACAAATTTATGCACTATTGTTGGTCTAGTTTCCCAAGTGGCAGGCCAACAACATGATTTTTTGTAACTCTTTCTTTGATAATATAATTTTCTTGGGATTACTTATTAAAAAAATATATAATGAACTAATAAATACTACTGAATTATTTTGGATTTGTTTTTTGAAATAACAACTACTAATGTTTTCTAAAATGAAATACAATAGATCTTGTGAGAGGCCTAATGCACCCATGCTTATTCTTATTACCGAGATTCAAGAAGACATAAAAAACACATGTGGGAAGGTATTTATATGTGGATTCTCAAAAACCAAATATAATGAGAAAATAAGTGTGCAAGAAGGTGTTTTCTAGCTTCAGCCAAACGAAGACAGTTTCCATCAGTGCAATTGCAATTTAATATTAATGAGCCTTACCTCCCTGGATAGTTGTATGTAGGTTATTGGGTAGTGTTTATGCATCCTTGATCTTTTCTTCCCTCTCAACCTTCACTTTTCAAATATGATCCAATTTCCAAGCAATCCCCATGACTTGTAAGTTGTGAGCGTGTAGGTGCTCCTCAACCTATGTTATAATATTTGTAACTTATGTAATGTGTTATTCATGCAACTTGCAAGTTGCAACCTCCATCTACGATAGAATTTTTATCTTGTACTATGCATGGCCTTTGCTATAGAATTTATAACTTGTGTTATGTACAAAAATGAGCATTCAAATTTAAGAAATTGTTAATATATATATCAAATTGATGATTTCAAAAATTAAGTGATGTGTAAATTTAAAAATTGCAAGTATTTGACTATTAAAAATGGAAAAAAATGGGTAAATGCCCCTCAAATTTAACCATTGGTTCCCCTAATATAAATGTAATTCTTGATCCGACTATGTAAATAAATTGCAGAACAAGATAATTGATTTTTGTTTTGAAGCTATAAAAATAACTTTTAAAGTAAACTAAAAAGGAAATAGAGTCATTAAAACAATCTTAAAGAAATATTCTTAATTTTTTAATCTTTTAAAACTTTGAAAGCCGATTAAAAAATAATAATCATATATAGTTTAACTTATTTTGTTTTATTGTTTGGATTCATAAATTATTTATATATATTAAAATAAATCCAAAAAATAAAATAATTAAAAATTTATTTGTATTTGTGTGTCAATACTAAGTCAATTTGATCATTATTATTTTTTGTGAGCCTCTCACGGGGCACACAAGGTAAGTAGAGGGTTTCAAAAGGATAACTTCACATAATGGAGTACCTTCAAACATGTGACTTCACAACAAAGTTCCTTAACTGTACACTCCATCACGACACCCTTAAAATTGATTTGATAAAAAGATAAAAACAATTATCCAATAAATTTTAACTATTAGCATTTTTAAATGATAATAACAACCATATAACATGTAAATATTATAAATTATGCAATTTTTAATTTTTAAAATATAAGATTAAATATGTATTGTAAATGTGAAATTATAATTTAAATATATTTATTTCTTAAAATAGAGGATACATTTTTACAATATAATGTTCAAATTATTGGATATGGGGTTTTGAATGGTTAAGTCTATATAATCTGAGTGCCCACGACATGCTAAATTCATTTATGCATTCATAAATACAATTTAAACAATAACAAAAATGTAATTTTACCCAAATTTATATCACCGGATTCTTGCGAAAATTGCCAAAATGTAGAACGTTTAGACAACGTCGTAAGAAACTTGCTACAAACCCCATAATTAATCACACTCAACACATTTGAATTTTAAATGTAATTTTAGCGAGCAATACTCACCATTCATGTGCTATCCATAACGAAAGGTAATTTTAAAAGTTATTCTAATGCCATCCTTTGATTAAAAAAAATCATTTTTTTAATACAAAAAACAAAATTTGAGGGCATTGTCTAAACATTCTATGTTTTGGCATTTTTTGTCGGAATTTGATGATATAAATTTGGGTGAAATCATAATTTTTTATTGTTTAAATTGTATTTATGAATGTATAAATGGACTCAACATGCTGAAAAACCCCTGGGGCACTCAGATTATACATACTTAACCATTCAAATCTGCATATCCAATAATCTCTCATTCTGAAGTACAAGGTAACTGCGCCAAAGGGATAGACGAGGTCTCTGACATAAATTAAGAGATATTTGCTTAAGGAGATTTATAAGTTTAAGCCAGAATCTCAGTGCATCATTGAAATCAAAGAGATCAAGAAAAATATGGGACTATGACCAATAGTTCAAAATATTGTTAGATAGGATGACATTTCAAATCCAATATGTTCAACACGAGGAGCAGTTCATTGCAGGACCACTACCCCATATTCGAGTCACGCTCACCCAACATAAGGTGAATACTTAGGTAGAGGCTGTGAAGACTATGATGCACTTGGAAGTTACGCCGGGAGGTGGCGAGACATCAGTAGGATTGGTGCAGGTGCAGTCCCAACTTGCAAACCTCACGACGCAATTGCAAGATATGGAAAAGACAAAAGTGATGCATAAGCATGTATGGTGTACTACGTGTCAGTCAGAAGGTCACTGCAGGGATGAATGTCCTACTTTGGGAAACTACTTGGCAACGGGTGCATCGAATCCATTTTTGACTGGCCCTTAGACCGAGTGATGTGATATTTGTAGACAATGGGTACATATCCCTCCCTAACGCCCATCACTACAGAAGTACCATAAGACTACACATTCTTTGTTCTATGAGTTCTGCAAATCCATGGGGCATGATGGGAATAACTACCACTCACATCACTTGATGCAAGACCACACTCATGATGCCTTCCAAGTCCAGGAAGAGAAAAAAGGTGGTGGCTGCAGAGGTGCAGATAGAGGGGGATATAGAGGAGGTCTGAGAGGCGAATATGGACGAGAATATGGTGGAGATGGATGAAGACCAACCACTTGTTTTAATTGTGGTGAGGTGGGCCACGCTTCAAGGTTTTGTACCAAATCACACACTCTCTGTGAGTACTGCTATAGTACAAAGCATGACAATGAATATTTCCATGACTTGTTGAAGAAGGAACACTGCAACATAGTGACTACAGAGTTGCACGAGAATCAAAAGAAATATGAAGAATCAGATGTGTGGGTAGTATCCCGAGGAGGCGCTCGAACAAGAGTGGACTTAGAGCATGGAGAAATCTTTGGTTGGAATGCAGAGAGGAATATTAGACAAGTTGCTCCATCCCCTCCCAAGTTTGACGCGACACAACATAAGTAGTTTATGCGCGATGCGTAGAAGTCCCTAGAGGAGCAGAGAGTGTGTGAAGAACTGTAGCGAGTGACAAAAATATAATTAGAGGAAGCTTGGGTGTGTGAGGAGGTACAATGTGCAACACAAATATCCTTAGAAGAGGCATGATCCCATGAAGAATTGAAACACATAACACAAAAATCATATAGGAAGATCATGTGTGCGAAGAAATACAACATGCGATGTAGAGGTTGCTGGAAGAAGCCCACGAGTAAGAATAAGTATGACATGACGCACAAAAGGAAATAGAAAAGTGTGTGTGTGAAGAGCTACAATGCACGACGCAAGAAGAAACATAGCGCAACATTGGTCATGAGGAGCAAGTAGGAGATCAAGTAAGTAACTTTTTGCGTTGTTGTTTGAACTTGTTAATCGATCTTGATGCTGCAAGAAAGTTGAATCGCATGTTAACAAGATGTATGGGGGAAGAAGAAACAATTGTAGTTATATCTGCCCCACTACTAGAAAGGGATGTGTGTCATGTGAGTAAACAAAAGCATGCAAGAAGAGAGTTCAAGATGACAGTTGAACTTGAAAGCTATATAAATATGCATTAAAAAAAACTTAATTAAAAAATATTTATAAATTTGTTAAAAGTCATCTAATTACCTTTTATAAAGCGACAAAGTGTATTTAATGCCATTATTTTAATTTAAAAATATAATTATTAAGTATTTTTAAAAACAAAAAATATTAATATATAAATGGGTTTTATAAAAAAATTAATTAAAAAATATCTATAGATTTGTTAAAATTCATTTAATTATCTTTTAGAAAGTGAGGATTGATTGTTTTTTGGTTTAAATAGTTGAAAATGAATATGAAAACTTCACATTATAAAACAAGCGGTGCTTTAAACTTATCCATAAAAAACTTTCCCTTAAGAAGTAGGCAAGTACCACTACATAATAGGTATAGGGGAATGTGAGTTACAAATCACTATCCAACTTTGGTGACTAGACAAACAAAATTAGAAAAAAAGAGCTTGCACAACTGGTGACCATGATAGAACACATTAAGAACACGTGAGATGGGGAATTAGAAAAGAAAAACTTGTATAATAATTTGTGACCTTCTTGCTAAGTTAATGCTATAATTTGACAATAAAACACTAGCTCTTGTCATTATCAATAAGAGTGAAAACAAATCCTTGGGAGTACCAGACAAAATTTTCAAAAGAAAATATATTGCATGCCTATGTGTTAACACATAAGATTGATCRTGMAAAGGAGGATTTATGGTTTTCAGAGCCTACAATTTAACCATTTCTCCAGGGCTTATTTCATACCATCAACTAACATCCTCCTCGAAGTGTGCAAGCTATATTTGAGTTGGTGCTGCGAACTAGTTAGGGAGGAGCGTTGTAGCTTGGATAGGTTGCAAGAAATCATGTTCAGACTTATCAACATCCACAACAGCCTTAGGGACATCAGGTATGCCATGAGGGTTTTCATCCTATTTGATGGTCGAGAAAGTGGTTTTGGATGTTTTTTCCTTTTGGCGTTGCGAACTGGCAGACATGCGCTGCAAACTTCACTGCGAACTCATTTCCTGTAGCAACTTCTTTTACATATTTGATAATAAATCCAAAATGGTGATGTGTTTTTTTTTTTTAAATTTGTTGTGAAGGACCATGATAATGTCATTGACTTGCTGTCCAAATTTCAGCCTGACCCAGTTTGTAATTCGAGAGATATAATTAAAACACCAGTGCACTGCAAATTGGCGCTGCAAACTCTCTGTTTTGCATAGTTGTTGGATATTCTCCTTGTTTGGAGGTTTCCACCTGTAAATGAAGGTTCAAATGGTCTCCTAGAAGTTTTTTGTACATTAGGGACATGTGTTCCATCTCCATATCAAACAAGATGACCTGTTTCAAAAGACATTGATCACCATAGACAAAATCCCCCAAAAATAGGAATTGGTTAGGCTTTTGTTGGAATCTTTTGTAACAAGACTCCTAAATGGAGGAGGATCCTATGTCACTCCTTGGTTTCCACCTTCTTAGGGTATATAGAGATTATTCACTATAAATGAAAGGGTTTTTGATGAGAAAAGGGTTGGATTCATGAGCCAAGAGAGGAGAGAGTTGGAGCAGTTTTAGTTGCTCATTTGTAATCCTGAGGGCCTGCTTGTAATGGCATTTTCTTCCATTAAAGATTCATGAGAGTTGTTATCATATTGTCTTGTTTGTTTTCCCACTTCTTTGTTATCTTATTGCTTGAACATATTGCAGGTTTTGAGGATCATAACTACCATTGATTGATGGATTCATGAACAACAGAGGATCTGTTGTAACGTTCCCATTTAATCATTGTTCATTGTTTAAGAAAATATTTATCTGTTGCATAAATGATCTTTGTAAAATGGATGTTCTTCCTTTTTTCATATTCACTATGATTCTACTCATCATTATATATCCCTTTTTCTGATATACAATTTGATTTCCTTTAATCTGTAGGATGTTATGACTCCATGCCCAATGGAATGTCTCTGCATACTTTTTGCTACCCTCTCCCTTTCTTTCTCAATCTTGCTAATCCACCTACTCAAACCATTTTAATCCATTTATATTCTGATGGGTACCGGGATTACACTTACAACAGTATGAGTGTGACTCTCAGTGCTAACATTATTGGCGTCGTTGTCGTTGTCGAGGGTGAAAGTGAAGAAATCTTACCTGGGAGAACGACAATGATCAGATCTAGCTCTTGATGGTAGACAAGAGTAGAACACCAGCTTGACTACAATATTCTACCTGGAAACTCCAACTTCATCGTAGACGAATATATGGGTGACTCCACTGGTTTGAAATGGACAAGATTCTTGCTTAGAGGTATGGATTTTGTGATTTCTCAAATATATTTGGTTTTCCAAACCCCGTGCATGATAGAAGTGAATGGGAAGGTTTCCTTCCTAGGTTTAGAGGGGAAAATTGGGAAATGCCAGCTGAGTTTTTACTAGATTTTCACGAGTGCATACTTAAGCTGAAAGTTATACATGAAGATGTCCTCATCAAATTATTTACATACTCTTTAGATGGAACAACTCATGATTGGTGTAGATCACTCCCGATTGCTTGTATTACTTCACTAAGACATTTTCATGTTGCATTTTGTTTGTTTTGCAAAGAGAAATTTGTAGTTGATATCCTTTATCAAGAATGTTGTTATGAATTCGATTTGTTGAGTAAAGGATCAAATATTCCTAAATATTATGATGCAATAGAAGACACTTTTCATTATGATCAAGAGGATGATGATCTTCAAAGTGATAGCCAGGATGTAGATACTTTTGACATTGTATCAAATGTATGTATTGTTTTAAGTTGTCATGAAAATCAATTTGTTTCCTTTGAGTATTCAAATGATAAAGAGTAGATATTTACTAACACACATACATAGCTTATTAGCAGCCAACCAGTATATGATAATTAATAAGATAAGGAAGAATTGCAACACCATTTGGAATTCTCTTTATCACCTATTGATGAGTAGAAAACTCCACGGATCAATGAGGAAATGTCTATCATTTCTGTACATGCACTTGCAACAAACATCAAACACCATATGAATAGTTGTAAAGTATATGAGGACCATCATTTTATTGATGAATCAACCTTCATAGAGGAGCAAGATGGTTTTCTTAACCAACTAGAAATATCTTTTCATAAGTTTCATGATCCTATGGATTTTTACATAGAGTTATATTTTTCAAAGGTTTCTAATGATCCAGTTGTTGGTATGATTTCAGATCATAGTTGTAAGTATCCATTGCTTACTAACATCTTGTTGCAAGCTTCATATCACTTGAAAATTCTTTCAAAAATTGCATGGAAGGATTTATTTTCATCAGTTCGATACTCACCTGGCTGCATTGGAAATATGACTTCAATTAAGCAAAGAAGCTCAGCTAGATAGATTAGTGTAGGGATGTATATAAATAAGCTTGATATGCAAGCATTTGATTTGCAGTGAGTATTTTTCAGTTTTCAATAAGGAGCGGAGGTGCTCTCAGGTATACATGTTTTGTGGATAGAGATGGAATGAATAAGTAACTAGAACTGCATGTTCTTGGCAGCTCATAGGGAGCATGCCATCCCCTATGGAGCCATATGTTAACACATAAGATTGGTCATGTAAAGGAGGATTTATGGTTTTCAGAGCCTATAATTTAACCATTTCTCTAGGGATTATGTCATACCATCAACTAACAACCTCCTCGAAGTGTGCAAGGTATATTTGAGTTGGCGTTGTGAACTGGCACTGTGAACTAGTTAAGGAGGAGCGTTGTAGCTTGGATAGGTTGCATGCACTCATGTTCAGATTTATCAACATCCACAACAGCCTTAGGGCCATTAGGTACTCCATGATGGTTTTCATCCTGTTTCAAGGTCGAGAAATTGGTTTTGGATGTTTTTTCCTTTTTTTCATTGTGAACTGCCAGACATGCGCTGTGACCTTCGCTGCGAACTCATTTCCTATAACAAATTCTTTTACATATTTGATCATAAATCCAAAACGGTGATGTGGGTTTTTCTAAAATTGTTGGTGGAGGATCATGATAATGTCATTAACTTTCTGTCCAAATTTCAGCCTGACCCAGTTTGTAATTCGAGAGATATAATTAAAAACACCAGTGTGTTACAAACTCTCTATTTTGCATAGTTGTTGGATATTCACCTTGTTTGGAGGTTACCACATGTCAAGGAATGTTCGAATGGTCTCCTAGGAGTTTGTTGGACATGAGGGACATGTGTTCCATATCCAAATCAATCAGGATGACCTGTTTCAAAAGGCATTTATCATCATAGACAAAATCCCCCAAAAATAGAAATTTGTTAGGATTTTGTTGGAATATTTTGTAACAAGACTCCTAAATGGAGGAGGATCCTATGTAACTCCTTGGTTTCGGCCTCCTTACGGTCTATAGATATTATTCACTATAAATGAAAGGGTTTTTGATGAGAAACGAGTTAGATTCATGAGCCAAGAGACGAGAGAGCTTGAGGAGTAGTTTTAGTTGCTCATTTGTAAGCCCGAGGCCCTGCTTGTAATGACATTTTCTGCCAATAAAGATTCATGAGAGTTGTTATCAGATTGTCTTCTTTGTTTTCCCACTTCTTTGTTATCTTCTTGCTTGAACATATTGCAGGTTTTTAGGATCATAGCTACCATTGATTGATGGATTCATGAACGACAAAGGATTTGTTGTAGATTTCCCATTAAATCATTATTTAAGAAAATATTTATCTGTTGCAGAAAAGGATCTATGTATAATGGATGTTATCCCTTTTGTCATATTCATTATGCTTCTACTCATCATTATATATCCATTTTTCTGATATACAATTTGATTGCCTTTGATTTGTAGGATGGTATGACTCCATGCCCAATGGAATGCCTCTACAGACTTTTTGCTACCCTCTCCCTTTCTTTCTCAATCTTGTTCATCCACCTACTCAAACCATTTTAATCCATTTATATTCTAATGGGTACTGGGCTTACACTTACATCAGTCTAAGTGTGACTCTCAGTGCTAACACTATGCACTAATACAACTTTTATAACATGTTTTTTCTACAAAGCCAATAAATATATACAATAGTCC
>JASDQU010290802.1:0-14431 GCA_032191745.1 Picea mariana | reverse complement strand
CCTTCATTTTGCTGGATAATAATAAAGGAAGGACCTGGCAATTTCTCTGGTGGACGTAGCCCACACTGGGTGAACCACGTAAATCTGTGTCTCTCTTGTATTGTGTGTCTTCTGTGTTTTGTTTCTGCATTTGTTTTATTTTATTGCTCCGCGGTCCTATTTTTCTAACAGTTGGGGGCTAAAATCTCACTGTACATATCCATGTGATGTTGTAGTTAAGAAAATAAGGACTCCATGGCCCAAAGGAATCATGTTGCAACTTATCATTTCCAATTTCCAGTATTAGTTTTGATTTTTCAATTTTATATGTTTTGAATAAAGTTTCACCAAACTTCTGGAGTTGAAATAGTTACACTCTGCAGAATAACATGGAATATAGCTTGAAGGAACAAAAGGCATGGGTCTACTCAAAGTTCTTGGAGTTTCACAGGGAGAACGCCATCCCCCATGGAGACATTGTTATCACCTATATGTTCTACTGAGTCTCATCTCTCATCTCTTATTTCTTCTATTTCATTTTTTTTTGTATAAGCTATAAATACTAATAATTAGTTTTATTAAGGGTTCAAAATATTATTAAAGGGGTCAAATTAGTATTAACTGAGAGAAATGAGGGTTATTTAGTCTGATAAAATGGGATAGGATTAATTATGCACATGTTTGTAAGGTTGTCCTATGACATCATTTAAAGTTTTAAATCATTTCATCAAAGGTCATACGTCATGTCATAGATTTTGTCTCATCATTATTAAGTTAGCTAGCAACTTTCAAGTCATTTTAATTCCAAATATGCCAAAGGACAAGTTTATGCATGGAACTACAAGAACTTCCACCTATCCCTATTTCATCATCACTTATATGGTTGGAGTGAATTTGAGGACGTGGATCATCCTACCTGGCTGAACTAAAGTCTCAAGGAAGTTATCAAGTACCTAACCATATCACAACATGCAAAGGTGGTGGTACTTTTAGTTGTTTGTACCTGTTACCCAGGATGTCATGCAGAGGGGGTTTTTCAAAAGAGAATTTTCTTAATCTGGTGTTTTATCTGTTTTTATAAGATTAAAATTACAGGGTAAATTTAGACTTCCTCATTATAGCCAACAAATCCCGAATACATCTCTACATAGAAGAAAAATTCCAATCCTATAGAAACGACTCTAGTCTTTTGGTCATGACAACAGGATGGGTAAAGGTGGACACGTGAACATAAAAGAGGCAGAAGAACACGAGATACTAGAGGCATACGAGGAAAATAAACATATCTTTGAACAGGATGGCTAGTATATGTTTTTCACCAAATTAAATGATGCAGAAGCATCACTCCACCTCAGCAAATGCGCCAGCACACCAACATGTAGGCGCACAATGGAGAAAGGAAGAGGCACTGACCCTCCCATTTTTTTAAAATTTGAAATATGATCCTATACAGATTTTGTGTTGTAAGGATGATAAATTCTAGGCCATGCCTTTGTACAAGTAGTGGATAGGGTTTCCTTAAATGGTTGCCTGTAGCAGGTCCAAATCATAGTCAGGTCTGGATCAACATTTATGGAATGTAGTCGTAGAGGTATGGTGTCGTAACTGAGACAGTGATAACACTGAGGCGGTGAAGAGGATAAGCTCGTAGAGCCCTCTTTTGTAATTAGGAGACTTGAGAGAGAGAATAGAGAGTATTAGGAGACTTAGGAGGTAGAATAGTTTTGAGAGAGAGCTCGAGAGAACTAGGACTCTGTTACAGTCCAATTTTTGTAAACATCTGTATAGACACACAAAGATAATAGAAAAGAAGTTTTTCCCGCATATCGTATGTTTGTGTATTTTCATGAATGAATGTTGTGGATGTGTGATAAGTTTCATTTGCAGTAGGAGATAGATTTATTTTATCTTCATTGAGTTTTATAATATTGTTCTAGATTCTTTAGGTTGTGCAAGGAGTGCACAACATGACAATTGAGGTTTTGTAGCCAACACAAGGAGTGTGCATCTGAAATCTGCGGAGTCAGAAAATAACATGCTAGGAGGGCACATCAGAGAGATCACAAACTCAAGAGGAACCTCAAAGTTACTGAATACCTTAGGCGGGGAAATTGTGCAGAAGGAGCACAGAGAAACAAAGTTACTGAGAACTCTATAGAGATCTGCCAGGTGGGCATTGAGCGAGTGCAAGAGTGCATAGATGGAACTCTGTGTTGATTTCAGGAGGAACCAGAGTTATTGAACACTCTATAAGGAATATCTCTGCAAGGTGTGCTTCGAAATCTTTGAGGAGATCAAGATCAGAAGGAATAATGCAAAGAGTGCATGGGAAGTAGACTTATTCTAAGTCAAAAAGCTCAAAAGAGACAATGCATTTAAGAGAATAAGTGAGACCCTAGATAGTCGGGTTAGTAGGAGAAAGTTCAAAGGCTGAGAGCTTTGAACATTTTCAAAATCTTCCAATTTGGGAGAAGGTTGAAGCTCAGGAGGAGGATAGACAACATCCACTAGATTGGTTGTGGGAAAGGAGCCTGGACCATTATATCAATGTCCAGTGACATAAGGAATCACAGAGGAGGAAACGGATCTCAAGCGTTGGATCTAAGCGTTGAGGATCAGTCATCGTCTGATAACGAGAAGGTGCATAAGCTTTAGCATTGTGTATACGTAGGAGAGTGGACTTGTTGAAGTTTCGAAGTCTTGAAACCATTTGGGACCATCCATGAACTGGAAGGACACGTGGCGAAAATCTATTGATTTAGGATGGAATCACTCCGGGAGGAATGAGTGCACAGAGAAGTTGAAACTTTTGAAGCCCGAAGAGCTTAAGGGCTGAAATAAATCTGGATCGTTAGATTCAGAGGGAATACGTGCCAATGGGTCATGAGATCTAGAAGGAGGTGGAGGTGTAACGCTGAAACACCCAAAGGCCGAACAACCAAAGAGCCAAGAGACGTCGATCTACAGAGGGAACACTTGTCACTATATCGCGAGCTCTGGGGAAATTTACCTTGGATTTTCAGTTTGAGAATGGAAATTGTCGAATAAAAAATGGCCAAAGAGAATCTGAGCCGTCAAATCTATAAAGAGGACGTGTGGTGAAAGATCATGAATTTCGGGTGAAGTCCCTTCAGGAGAATGCAAAGGAGAAATGTTTGACATCACCGAAGCCCAAATAGCTGAAGCGATTGATAGTCGTCAATCTAGAAGAGGACATGTGTCACTAGACTATGGACTTCAAAGGATTGTGCTTTAGGAGTTTTATGGAAAGAAGTTTCAAAAAGTTCTGAAGCACTGAAGGTAGAAATGATTAAGGGTTTTTTATCCCAAAGGAAGAACGTGGTTCATTGATCTGTGAAGGAACATGCGGAGGATAGAGATTCACTCCATTAGACATCCATTGAACAACCATTGGATCAAGAGAGAACAGGTGTCAGAATATCCAACACTCCAGAAGATTTCACTTCAGAGATTTGTGGTTGTTGAGATTTGAGAACGTCAAAAGCTGAAGTACCAAAAATGATGAGAGGCATCGATGTGAAGGAGGACATGCAACACCAGATCTAGGAATCCAGAGGAAATTGGAGGAAGGATAGGTCCGAAGACCTAGAGAAGATCTCGGTCGTTGATCAAGGAAGGATTCGTATGACTGTTGATCTAGTTGAGGATACCAAATTCTTGAAGCGGGAGCACAACTGTAGATTTGGGAGGATACGTGTTAGTATATATTCCACTTAGAAAGATAACCAGTCAGCAGTGATAGGGATTTGAGATTTGAGATCCCCAATGGTCGGATTCACGGAGGAGATTTTGGCTGCACATTTGAAGGGATAGGTGTCCAAGGATCTTCCATTCCAGAAGATTGCCATACAGAGGTAGTGAGGGTTTGAGATTTCAAAACCCTGAAGTCTGAAATTGTGAATAGATCCCATTCATTGATTTCAAAGAGACATATCTGGTCTGTGGATTTGGAGAGGGAATATTCGAACCATCAATGCAGAGGTACTATCAAGATTGGAGATCAATGGTCCTGAAACATTTTAGGGTATTAGAGGTGCATGGAGTTTAATGGGTAATCATGCGGTCATGTGGGTCTCCATCCAATGGCAAATGCAAGAAGGAGTTAGTGTAAAAGGAGCTAGTGCCTGCAAACACACATTTTCGCAAGGTTGTGACCCAGGGGCATATTGAAGGAAGGGGCTAGTGTAAAATAGATAGTGCTCAAAAATTGAAGATCACTAGAGCGCGCGGGCAAAGCAGTATGGGTACCATAGGGCCTGCACCCAAAAAGGGGAAGAGGGGCCTATGTACTCAGAATACAGAAATATCCAGTGACCTGGAGGTCGCAGAACCAAATGAGGGTAGGGGGGGCTGCATCAGGTGGTATTAGAGAAAATAATTGATTTCTGTAGGCAAAGGAGGTATTCTGATGACATCAAGTGGTATCAGAAGTTTGAAATTTGTTTATAGACAACAAAAAAAGGAGAGATGGTGAAAGGAGATGACCTGGTAACATCAGGTGGTATCACAAACAAGAGTTTTCCTGTAGACAACAGGTGAAGGAAACAGAGTATTGATGCTCTGTGAGGAGGTTGTTGCATGCGCACAATAGCAGCAAAAGTTTAAATAGCCAGGTGAGTTCTGAGAAAATATGAATATGTTCTCAGATGCAGTGTGTGTTAGCACCAAAAGTCACCTCTGGATTGCGGTAGAGGTAATCCCAGTACCCATCAGTTTGTATGTCACAATGAATAAATTTAAAGGGGGGTCTAATGGATGCAGACTCAGGATTATATCGCTTTAACTCAGAAAACTGGGATGAAATGCACAGGCAAGTGAGGTCTTAATATAGCTTTAGTCGGTAAGTTTTAGTAAGGGTGAGTAGGAGGAATAACTTAAGGAAAATGAAGAGGTCTACTATGGACATCTGGTCTTCTAGCACCCTATAGGGGAAAAACTCAAAAAACAATATCCTCTTGGATTCAAAGTTTCAGACACTGAGTATATTTAAGCAACAATCATAAAAGAACAATGATCAAACATACATCATAATGTAGCTACAACAACTTGACTGGATCATCCATGCCTGATCTCTTCAGTGTAAGAGGGAAAAGACAACATAAGAAACTGATTAAAACTAGTTGTGATGTCACTGTGATCAAACCTACATCACAAAAACAAAACTACACTCGACTGGATCATCCATGCCCAAGTGTTCTAACAAAGTTGTTACAGAGAGATGAAAGGAAACTGACTTACATTAAACAAGAATTCTCAGATACATATACATAACTAGAGAACCAAAGGCTTCATTAAAACTTTACAATGTGGGAGCTTATCTCAACCATCCCCTTTAACAAAATATGAGGAAGAGTCCTATATACTCATTGTAAAACTACATAAACATGCTCGAGTCTCTATATTGAAGGCATTACATCTGCATGCTTCCTGGCAGACTGTGCATGCAGTCTTCTGTCAGAAGTGATCTCTATCATATGCAATCATGCTTTAGGAAGGTTCTGTAGCTGAGATGACTTAATGATAGTCCTTTCTTGGGATTTCCATTAATTGTGGAAACGATGTTCAACCACCACCAACTAAATTCAATAACTGCTTCATCGGGATCGAGAAGGCACGTTTTGGCACTGCACCTATGGAATTTGGCAGCCTCTACATTCTTCCATCTGGATCTAAGTCAGATGTTGCGGGGAGTTCTGACAATAGACATGGCTATTGTTGAAGTGATTGGCATGCTCAGCATGGAATAAAGGATGGGAGATTGGACAGGTGAGCAGTTGTGGATGGGAAGAGAAGACTGTGGATAGCATGGAGGCCACACAAGTGGGAGAGTAGGTGTAATGGGATGGAGGTGATGTGGAGCAAGAAGATGACAAGGAGGAAGAGGGGAGGTCGTGAGGCACTAGGTAAGGGAGTGGGGAACTGACACAGGTGGAAGTGGTGTGGAGATAAGTGGTATAGGTGGTGATATATGAGAAGGGGAGATGCGATAGGCGGGACGGTGAGTGGAGGATAGGTGTTGGCGGGACAGTTGTGGAGCAACCACTTATTGATCTGGGATAGTGTGTTATACACACATGTGCATATCGAGGCTGTGAAAAGTGGTTTGACTCTTCACCACTTTTGGGCCCTATATGCCTCTCAGACTGACACATCGCTTCTCCAAAAATCCATGGTTTCAAACCCAACCCGCTCTTCGAATTTTAACATCCATGCATGTTGAGGGCCCTATATAATCGATGACCATCTATCTAGGGGAGAGGTGAGATCTAGGTGCGCTGACTACTTTTGGTGCTTCCGCCAAAATTTTATCTACCCGCTAACTTTGGAGTCCTTCCAATCTATGTTTAGAGGTGGTGCCACACTGAACCTGTGCAAGGGGAAAAAAAAATGCCACTGTAACTTCCTTGGCCTGCTTTGCGCGTTGACGGTTGCCGCCTGTGCCTGGGAATAATAACAATAATGTGATAACATAGGCTCCATGGGGGATAGATTCCTCCCCGTGAGGCTCTAAGATATCCTTTTGTAGTTTCAGTTGCCTTTTGTTCAGATATGGAGTCATTCTCAAAAAACATCTTGCTAAGGATTAAAGGACGACAAGCAAATTGTCCTAAAAATGAAAGCAAAATACATGGGATCTATGAGGATATTATTTATGTACATTCCTAGAATAATTTATTTTTACAAAGTGTTAGGTGAAAGAAAACTTCCACCATAGCCATTCAAGTAACTTCCTAACTAGAAGCTCTTTTACTCTGTCAATGATTGATAGTAGATGATGCAACCATGACAACAAGATGAGTATATCCTTCATCTTTCCTCTAGATGGTAATGGTGGGATAAGACTTAGAGACTTCAAATTATGGAGGAAAAGAAACTCCATGTATTCCCCTACAGGCTCATAGAATGAGTGTGAAAATTTACTGGGATGGTGACAAAAAACATGCTATGTCCCATGGCTACTCACACATGCCTGAATGTCTCTGGCAAGAACATGTGAGTGAACAGCTGATGCAGGTTGATTGATCCAAAGTGATGGTTTTTCTCCCTCTTCTATTTCATGGATCTCCCAAGGGTCAGAGTCATAATCATCATAAACATGATCCATGGGAAAGATTTTCTCTTGGTCTTCTGCAGGCTCGGGATGACTAATTTCCACACAATGTTTTCCTTCAATGTATAAAGGAAAAAGTTTTGTTGCATGCTCTTGTAAATCCTTCATATCCAGCTCAGAATATGATTCAAAGCTATCATACACGGGCTGGATGGTACCAGGTGATATCTACTCATTTGGCTCCTCCTTTCCTCCTTCATGGATTTCCCAAGGATCAGATTCACAATCATAATAAACAGGAACCATGGGAGAGCTCTTCTCTTCATCATATTTGCTAGGATATCCATCGCAAGTTGTTTGTTCTCGGCCAATATCCGAAATCACTTCTTCGTCATAAGTAGGGCTTCCAAGAACGTCTATTTCAAGGGTCGAGATATCCTCTACATCTCTTTTATAAGAGAAACAAGCAAACTCTGCCTTCGACTCTAAAAAACTAGGAAAAAACATAGAGGAATATTCCCTAGCTTTTGATGCTAGCTTTTCATCTATCTCAGCTTCACAGTCAGGAGAAAAATATTCTGTAGAATACACTTTCTCTTCGACATTGGGATATTCATAAGAGATAGGTTGATCTTCATGAACGCTTAAAACAATAGAGACGTCTGATATGATGCCAGATGTTTCTATATTATTTCTATCATATTGAATATCATTCAACACCTCAATCTCTTCACGGAAAATGATTTCTTCCACAATAACAACTTCATCATAAATATGGTATTTGTGATAAGCAGAATCTTTATAAAGAAAATAAAACTTATCACAACAATTTTCATAAAGATACTTAGCTGAAAAATAATCTTTACAAAACGAAATGAAAGCTGCATGAAAACCTGTCAAAGAGATGATGCTTGCAATAGGAAGAGATCGACACCAATCATGAGCAATCCCCTGTAATGAATACTTGAAAATATTGATTTGAACATCTTCATGCATGATATGAAGTCGATGAATAAAAACTTGAAAGTTCAGCAAATGTTCAACTGGTACTTCCCACTCTTCCCCTTGAAATTTAGGAAGGCTAATTTCTCATTCATCTCTACTAGGTAGTGGGTTAGGGAAACCAACTATTTTTGAAAAATCACAGAAAGAAAACCTTTGAGCTAAGATATTATCAATTTCAAACTAGTGGAGTCGCCATTGGGTTATTTAATCATGGATTCTCTAGGTGAATGATGCATATCCTAAAAGTGTTTTGTCTTTGTTTACCATCAAAGACCAGATCTGGTCATAATTGTTCTCCTAGAGAGATTTTCAATCCGGGACAGAAACAAAAAACCTTTTGAGAAATCTTTCCTGCTCTTAAATAATCCTCTCTGGGTCAACTAAAACAATGGAGTCGCCAAGTGCACAGTTCCAATATTCAATGTACTAAGCTCTGATGCACCTTCAGAACTAGTAAGCTTTGTCGTTCTATCCCAGGGAAAATATTCAATTCATCCCCAACAACGATGCCATAAATGTTAGCACCATAAGTCACCTCTGGATTGCGGCAGAGGTAATCCCAATACCCATCATTTTGTATGTCACAATGAATAAATTTGAAGGGGGTCTAATGGACACAGACTCAGGATTATATCAACTTAACTCAGAAAACTGGGCTGGAATGCATAGGAAAGTGAGGTCTCAATATAACTTTAGTTGGTAAGTTGTAGTAAGGGTGAGTAGGGGGAAGAACTTGAGGAAAATGAAGAGGTCTTCTATGGACATCTGATCTTCCAGTAGCCTATAGGGGAAAAAATCAGAAAACAAGATCCTCTTGGATTCGAAGTTTCAGACACTGAAGTATATTTAAGAAACATAGTCATAACAACAAAATGATCAAACATACATTACAATGCAGCTACAACGACTCAAATGGATCATCCATGCCTGAGCTCTTCAGTGTAAGAGGGAAAATACAACACAAGAAACTGATTAAAACTAGTTGTGATGTCATTGTGATCAAACCTACATCACAAAAACGTAACTACCCTCGATTGGATCATCCATGCCTGAGTGTTCTAACACAACTGTTACAGAGAGATGAAAGGAAACTGACTTACATTAAACAAGAAGTCTCAAATACATATACATAATCAGAGAACCAGAGGCTTCATTAAAACTTTACAACACGGGAGCTTAGCCCAACCATCCCCTTTATAAACTACAAAAGCGTGCTCGAGTCTCTGTGTTGAAGGCATTACGTCTGTATTCTTCTTGGAAGACTATGCATGTAGTCTCCTGTTAGAAGTGAGCTCTGTCAGATGCAATCATGCTTCAGGAAGGTTCTGCAGCTGAGCCGACTTACTGATAGTCCTTTCTAGGGATTTCCATTTATGATTGAAATGATGTTCAACCACCACCAACTAACTTCAATAACTGCTTCATCGGGATCAAGAAGGCCCAATTTGGCACTGCACCTGTGGAATTTGGCGACCTCTGCATTATGCTCTCTGGATCTAAGTCGAATGATGCAGGGATGTCTGATAGTGGACATGGTTTTTGATGAAGTGATTGGCACCCTCGGCATGGAATAGCGGATGAGATATTGGCTAGGTGAGCAGTCGTGGATGGGAAGAGGAGATTGGGGATAGCATGGGGAGAACACAAGCGGGAGATGAGGTGTAATGGGACAGTGGTGATGTGGAGAAAGAAGATGATGAGGAGGTAGAGGGGAGGCCGTGAGGTGCTAGGTAAAGGAGTGGGGACCCAACACAGGTGGAAGTGGCATGGAGCGAAGTGGTAGAGGTGGCGGGAGATGAGAAGGGGAGATGCAATAGGCAGGACGGTGAGTGGAGGATAGGTGTCGACGAGACAGCTGTGGAGCAACCACTTGTCGACATGGGATAGGGCATTATACGCACATGTGCATATCGGGGCTGCGAAAATTGGTTTGACTCTTCACCACTTTTGGGCTCGATATGTGTCTCTGATTGACACGTCACTTCTTCGCAAAACCAAGGTTTCAAACCTATCCCGCCTTTCAAATTTTAACGTCCATGCATGTTGAGGCCCCGATATGATTGAATACTATCGATCTAGAGGAGAGGTGAGATCTAGGTGCACCAGCTACTTTTGGTGCCTCCGCAAAATTTTTATCTGTTCGCTAACTTTGGTGTCCTTCCAATCTGTGTTTAGAGGTGGTGCCACACTGAACCTGTGCAAGAAAAAAAAAAATGTCACTGTAACTGCCTTGGCCTACTTTTCATGCTGATGGTTTCTGCCTGCACCTGAGAATAATAACAATAATGTTATAACATAGTGATCCATAGGTTTCTAGGAGGGTATATAGAAGGTGGAAATGACTACTGAAGGCCATGAGCATGGTCGAAGAGAAGGCCGTAAGAAGAAATGCAATCCAGATATGGCTCTAGAGCTCAATGAGATAAGAGCAAGGATGGAGTAGCTGACATTAAAAATGCAACAAGATGCTAAAGTGCATTGGGTATATGAGTGGCCCATGAAGAGGAAGGTGAAGTGGTCAGTCAAGATATTGTTGGCCAGAGGACAACAACAACTATTAAAGAGGTGGTTGAGGTATGTTGAAAGCCTCAAATATGAAGAGGAGGAACATATTCACATATGTGAACCAGAAATTGGGAGACACCTTAGTGATGAGAAGGAGGTGAGATCAAATGAAGATCTCATAAACTGCCAAGTGGGAAGAAATGGACTTTCGAGTTTCCAAGTGGGCAATAGAAAGAGATCAGTGGAAAGTCTCGTGTGCTGCTAGAGGAGCAATGATGAAAGTTTAAATTTCCAGGTGGGAAATGAGATGGGATCGGTTGATCTCATAGACTATCGGGTGGGAAAAAGAGAAGTCCCGAATTGCCAGGTAGGTAGGGGGAAAGAAATGAGACTATCTAAAAGTCTCAGGAGCTCAGAAGTGAGTTCATATCAGCAAGGAGTGATGATGGATAAAGATTCATGTGGGTTTGTAGACCATGTGAATGAATATGAGGAGAAGTTGAATACTCTCACCATCCAGGAGGAGGATCAGAGGAGCATTTTTATCATTGGGGGATTTTGTATATTCCTACTAGATAGCCCAGTTGAGGCCAGAGTATGTAAAGAAGGATAACCAGCGATGACTATCATGATGAAGGAGTAGATATTAGAAGCTTCCCAAGGAGAAGAGGAAGAGATGGAGTAGGAACTGATGTCTACCTTAGCAGAAGGAGAGGAGCATTCATAAGAATGGCCCAAATTTTTCAGCCAGGAAGCTGAAACAGAGATGATTGCAACATTGGAGCCTAAAACAGAAATAGAAGCAGACAACATAGACCTTGCTAATCTATATGCATAATTGGAAGCCCTAGAGAGAAGGGTATTCTACAAAGCTTGCACATCCGACAGGTCAAGTTGGAAGTAGATGGAGGAGAATAGCATCCAAAGGAATGGTTGGAGGGAGTTGGAGATATGCCATCACAAGAAGAGATGATAGAAGAAACTAATTTTTCAGAGGAGGAAGCTGAGCAACAACTCAATGATGAAACTGTAGAACTGAAGCCTACAACATGGTGGCAAGATAATGCCACGAAAGAAGAAGAAAACGATATAGAGGATCAAGATGATCTACCCACTAATAAGGAGGAAGTGTAGTTGAGAAGACTGCATAAGAAGAGCCAACCATTGGAGAAAATGGATATAGTGATAGAGGATATTAGGAAGTTGATGTTGAGGTCAGTAGAAGCAGTCAAAAAAGGGGAGCTAAACAGAAGAGAGCATGCCATAGCAACAGGGAAGGAACAAAAGAAGTAGCAACAACAACATAGCTAGAGAGGAGCAAGAGGACAACTCCAAGGAATATTTTGGGATCTAGGAGGATTTCAACACTCGAGAAGAGGAGCTCATGATTTTCCCAGCAGTGGAGTATGATCTAGGAGCATCACTCCACCTCATCAAATGTTCCATCATGCCAACACGCAGACACATAATGGATAAAGGGAGAGGCACTGACCCTCCTTTTTTTTTTAAATTTGAAATATGATCCTATACAGATTTCGTGTTGTAAGGCTGAAAAATGTTAGGCCATGCCTTTGTACAGGTAGTGGATAGGGTTTCCTTAAATAGTTTCCTGTAGCACGTCCAGTTCGTAGTTAGGTTTGGATTGACATTTATGGAATGTAGCCGTAGAGGTATGGTGCCATAACTGAGACAGTGATAACACTAAGGCGATGAAGAGGATAAGCTCGTAGAGCCCTATTTTGTAATTAGGATACTAGAGAGTCTTAGGAGGATAGAAAATATTAGGAGACTTAGGAGGTATAATAGTTCTGAGAGAGAGCTCGAGAGAATTGGGACTCTATTGCAGTCCAGTTTTTGTAAACATCTGTATAGACATACAAAGATAATAGAAAAGTAGTTTTTCCAGCATATCGTTTGTTTGTGTATTTTCATGAATGAATGTTGTGGATGTGTGATAAGTTTAATTTTTAGTAGGAGATATATTTATTTTATATTCATTGAGTTCTATAATATCGTTCTGGATTATTTAGGTTGTGCAAGGAATGCACAACATAACAATTGAGGTTATGTAGCTAGTGCAAGGAGTGCACATCTAAACTCTACGGATTCATAAACGAACATGCTAGAAGGGCACACCAAATTGATCACAAACTCAAGAGGAACCTCAAGGTTACTGAATACCTTAGTGGGGGAAACTATGCAGAAGGAGCACAGAGAAACATAGTTACTGAGAACTCTGTAGAGCTCTTCCAGGTGGGAATCGAGAGAGTGTAAGAGTGCACAAAAGGAACAATGTGTTGAGTTTAGGAGGAACCAGAGTTACTGAAAAATATGTAAGGAAGATCTCTGCAAGGTGTGTATCGAGCAAGGAGATCGCCAAGAGGATGAGAAGAATTTCTTTTCAAGAAATCCTTCAGATCCGAGTTTGACGAAATCCCAGAAATGCAAGGAATGCATGGGAGATCGAAATCTTCAAGGAGATCAATATCAGAAGGAATAATGCAAGGAGTGCATGGGAAAAAAACTTATTCTAAGTCCTAAATCTTGGAAGAGACAACACATTCAAGAGCATAAGAGAGCCCCTAGATAGTCGGGTTCACAGGAGAAAGTTCAAAGGCTGAGAGCTTTGAACACTTTCAAAATCTTCCAAGTCAGGAGAAAGTGGAATATCATGAGGAGGAGAGGGAAAAATGGTCAGATTGGTTGTGGGAAAGGAGCCTCGACCGTTAGATCAATGTCCAGTGACATAAGGAAGAACATAGGAGGAAACAGATCTCAAGTGTTGGATTTGAGCGCAGAGGATCAACTGCCATCTGATCACGAGAAGGTGCACAATTTTTAGTGTTGTGTATACACAAGAGAGAATACTTGTTGAAGTCATGAATTCACGAAACCATTTGGGACCATCCATCAACTAGAAGGACACATGGCGTAAATATATTGATTTCGAATGGAACCACTCCGAAAGGAATGAGCGCACAGAGAAGTTGAAACTTCTGAAGCCCAAAGAGCTGAAGGGCCGAAATGAATCTGGATCGTTAGATTCAAATGGAATACATGTCCACAGGTCATGAGATCCATAAGGAGGTGAAGGTGTAATACATGTCAACACCTGAAGGAAAAATAGCCGAAGAGCTCAAAGCCGTCAATCTGCAGAGGGGACACTTGTCACCAGATCATGAGCTCCGGCGAAATTTACATTGGAGTTTTAGTTTGAGAATTGAAACTGCTAAATCATGAATTCCCAAAGAGAATCTGAGCCGTTGGATAAAGAAAGGGGACGTGTGGTGAAATATCATGAATTCTGGGTGAAGTCACTCTAGGAGAACGTGAAGGAGAAAGTTTTGACATCGCCGAAGCCCGAATAACCGAAGAAAATGATAGTCATCGATCTGGAAGAGGACATGTGTCACCAGATCATGGAATTCAGAGGATTTCGCTCTGAGATGTTTATGGAAGAAAGTTCCAGAAATTTCTGAAGCACCGAACGTTGAAATGATTAATGTTTGTTGATCCCAAAGGAAGAACATGGCCATTGATCTATGAAGGGACATGTGGAGGATGGAGATTCACTCCATTAGACAACCATTGAACAACCATTGAATCAAGAGAGGACATGTGTGAGAAGATCCAACACTCTGAAAGATTTCACTTTGGAGATTTGTGGTTGTTGATATTTGAGAATGCTGAAGGCCGAAGTCCTAGAAACAATGAGATCCATCGATGTGAAGGAGGACACATGACGCCAAATCTAGGAATCTGGAGGAAATCGGAGGAAGGATAGGTACGAAGACCCGGAGAAGATCTTGGTCGTTGATCGAGGAAGGAGTCATAGGACCATTGATCTGGTTGAGGAGGCCAAAGTCCCAA
>JASDQU010290801.1:0-13137 GCA_032191745.1 Picea mariana | reverse complement strand
GTACAAAAGAACGTGTTGAACTAAAAACTGTCAAGAGGAGCCAGTTGGAATAGGTGGGTGGCCACCAATATCCACATGGATCAGTCTCCTACAACCATTATCTATACCAAGTCAATGTTTGGAATAAGTTTCAATGGATTTTATTACATGTTTACCCAAATATGAAGGAAATAATGTCATCATGGTAGTAGTGGATTGACGGACAAAGTATGCCCATTTTTGCTCTCTTTCTCTTCCTTTTAAAGCAAGTACAGTAGTCACAACATTCATGGAAACATTTCAAAAGCTACATGGAATCCACAAGATTATTGTAAGCGAGAGAGATCTAATTTTCACTAGACATTTTTTGACTGAATTGTTTTCCTTTTTGGGTACTCCATTGGCTCACAATTCATCTTACCATCCTCAATCCAATGGGAAAATCGAGATGGTGAATACATGTCTAGAAGGATATATTTATTGCTTTGCATTTGATAAATAGACACAATGGGTTAAATGGTTACTCTTGGTAGAATGTTGGTACAAAAAAACCTTCCATACTTCATCAAAAAAGTTCCCATTTATGGCACTTTATGGACATTATCTTCATCCATCACATCACCATTGAAAGGCACTGCAAAGGTTCAAGCAGCGAAGGACCACATAGGGCACCAACAATAGGTTCTCAAACTATTGAAAGACAACTTGGTTATAACACAAAATAGGATGAAACAACACAAAGATCAACATCGTAGTGAAAGAGATTTTGAAGTGGGGGATTGGGTATTCTTTAGGCTACAACCATATAAACATATGAGTCTCTCAAGCAACAAAAGAATGACAATAAATTAGCACCCAAATATTATGGGCCCTATAAGGTGTTGCAAAGGATTGGAAGTGTGGCTTACGAATTGGAGCTACCTCCATCTTCACGTGTACATCTAGTCTTCCACGTTTCTTGCTTAAAGAAGACAAGATCCTAGTCCAAACTATTTTACTAGAGATTAACAAAGAAGGAAAAATCATATTAGAACCATAAACAATCCTTGAAGCAAGGATTAAGTAGTTGCGAAATCGATCAATTACTTAGTACCTTGTCAAATGGAAGAACCTACCAATGGAAGAGGCGACATGAGAAGATGAGTTATTCTTGCAGAAACATTCACGGTTGGTCAAGTGTTGAGGGCAACACTTGTTTGGAGGGGAGGGGCATGTTAATCCCTAAACAAAGCCCCATGTTAAGCATAAAACCCCTTATTAAGCCCTGTAAATTGAGTTATTACATTCTAGTGTTATATTAATAGGTTGTCTGGAACCTTTCAATGCACCCTTTCATTATAATTGTACCCTTTGTCTCCTATATATACCAAGGAGACCAAGTATTAAGATCATTATATATTGTCTTGTGAATTGGATATATTGTAAAATGAGGTTTCCCCCTTGAAGTGGACTATTTTCATTGACTTTTTTTTTTTTTTTTATCATTTTCAAGGTGTTTGGTTCATAACAATGCCACACAATCATATATATTGTATTATAAATGGTGAAGTTAATACAATGAGAGTTAGAGGTGCGGCTCTAAACGTTTTTTTTTTTTGTAAGTAGTCCTAAATCTTTATATTACCATAAGAAAATTATACAAAATCCTTGTTCCTGGCCTGCCACTTGGGAAACCAAACCAACATCAATGCATCAACTTGTCTGGAAGTTTGTGAAATATTTGTCTATTAAAACTATAATCTTGAACATAGTAAAGTATAAGACTACATGCTATACAAAAAACTAGTTGCTGATACCCAAACCTCCTATACTGAACAACAAACTAAAGAAATCGAAAAGCATTAAAAACTAAGTAATGGGTCAGCCCTCAGTCACAGACACCCGGGGATGGGGGAAATCCAAGTTTTTTCAGATCTATTCCCACCATTTGTTTTAACATCAGGTTCATTTTGTGGTCAAGGAGCTTGATCTGTAACTATATATCATCTAGTTGCAACATAATTTCTTGTTTGGCCTCATGTTGTTCAGCAAGGACACGACCCATCAACAACTTTAGATGCCAATAAATGTCTACAATTTTCAAATACTGAGAAACACAAGCTCAAGTATTGCCAGTGTCTGGTACCCATGAGTTAGTGGATTGTAACACCTCCTCATCTAAGACGAAATGCCTTAGGACACAGACATTTGCCTCGACAAGATCAATTTCAACTCTAACGTCAGGAGGGGTATGGGGTTGGTAAGCTTCAACAAATTATTCAACCATAGAGACAAGATGAGAGCTAGATCAACCCCAATTTCAGCGAGAGAAACTTCCCTTGGCTCGACAAGAGTGGCCACCTTTGGCCATCACAACAAAGGAACAAAGATGGGACAACAGGGAGGGGTGAGAGGGACAATTAAGAGCGTGAGGAGGGAAATGGGGGGGACATGTCTCAGAGAAGAGCAGGGGGGAAGAAGGCGGCAAGACCACTTCCAAGAGATATCTGGGATGGTAAAGCCATCCATTGTCCCAGACAATAAGTGAAGGATGTGGTCGAAATGATTAATGAGAAGGGGAATAAGGGAGATGATGTTTGTAGGTGGAATCATAACGAGATGCATGTTGCAAAGGACAAACCAGGTCGAAGACATGTACCGATGGAGCGCCATCCACTTAGAACAACTGTATAAATGTTGAAGAGCCACGAGAAGGGTGATACACACAAAGGAGAAGAGGTTAAATCGCATGAGGCGAGGAGACAAAGGTGGTTGAGGGGTGGTAGGTGCCAGCGGGATGGAGTGACGAGTGGTGGCTTGCCTCAGAGGACGACTCCATGTCTCGTCTCTTCCCCATCACCCTATATGGGGGAAGTGACTCTAAACGTTTTGCTAGTTTTCTCGGTTAAGAGTTTGTAGGATAAAATTTCTGAGTACTATGTGTGAATGATATTGTTTTCTTTTTATCTTATAAAGAATATGTGTGTGCATTGTTATATTGCAAAGGTTTAAAGCCTACACATAGGAGCAATAATATTGTATCCTTATGCTTGGTATTATATTGGAGGAAGCCCCCTTATGTACAATGCCCTCTCTCTAACAAGGCAAGTGAACTAATATAATCATCCATCTAATGTTATGCTTCACTATTCTCATTTTGTTGTTGTGATTCATTTGCTTCTAGTGTTTGTGGTTGGAAGGCTAAGTGGTTCACATAGGTTCACATCAACCTTACTAGTCCAAGGACCTTAGTTTGTTGCGCTTAGAGGAGAACCACAAAGAAGTATGTGTCAAACTCTATGTTACAAGTGTAAGTACCTTGCTTTGTTGCATTGAGAGGAGAACTATAGAAAGGGATGTGTTGAAGTCTTCCTTATTGGGTTGAGAAATTGTAATTTATTGTGACGAGAGGAGAACTGTAGAAAGGGATGTGTCGAAGTTTGCATTCCTAGTCCCGAGATGAGGGAGAAACCAAAATCTACCTTACTAGGCATTTTAATCCAAATGAGATGGAAATGAGTGCTTGCACATCATAGAAAAGCACAAATCGGTGACACTTACATGTGTAATGCTATCTCATATTGTTCATCATGAACTAGATAGGTTATTGAGGGCACTGGACACTAACACTTGCTTGAAGGTAGGCACGAGGAAGTAAATCACACAAGTGATTGATAATGAGTGGTGGAATGAAGCTTGATATAAGGTCCAATGAAGATGGTGATCAACATTGAATCATGCACAAGGACGATAATGAACCTGCTAAAACATTGCTATTACTGAAAAAAAAAAATATCGACCAAAAGAAAGTTGTAATTAAAAGGTCACATTTCTTTGGAAGTTAATGCTCTATGTTATATTTTTTTAAAACATACAAAGACAAACTAATGGAATTTCAATTCAAACTCGAGTCACTTAAATCATCATAAAGAAAAATTTGTGTAAGATGTGAACTAATCTTGAAAAAACTTCCAAACAATGGTGAAATCTTTGAATTATAAATAATCATTAGAACCCCTTGATTCCTTGAATATACCGACTAGAAAATCAAATTTATCTTGAAAAACCTTTCAAACGTTTTTCAAACATTGGTGAAATCTTTGAATAATAAATAATCATTAAAATCCTTTGATTCCTTGAATAGGTACAATAATAACCTTGCTAAGACACATTTCTATTACCGAAAAAAATATCCACCCAATTTTTTTTTAAAAGTCACATTTCTTTGGAAATTAATGCTCCATGTTATATTTTTTTAAATATACAAAGACAAACCGATAGAATTTCAATTCAGATGTTTAAATTTTTTTAAAGCATACAAAGACAAACCAATAGAATTTCAATTCAAATTGGATTCATTGAAATCATAAAGAAAAATTTGTATAAGATGTGATCTTATCTTGAGAAAAACCTTCCAAACAATGGTGAAATATTTGAATAATAAATAATCATTAAAATCCTTAGATTCCCTGAATATCCCGACTAGAAAATCACTGGTGGTGAAGATGCTGGACAAATTTGTCTAATTGTAATCTAGTGGTTAAGATGCTGGAGACATTAATGATCCAAGTTTAATGAAATTTATATGTAACAATAATTAATTTAGTGGTTAAAATGCCACATTATTAATTAGTTTAGGTGGCGGGATACATTAATGATCTAAATTTTAATTTAATTTAAAATAAAATTTGTTCAGCAGTTCACACAGCGGCGCACATTAATAAAAAACTAATTTGTAATGAAGTACTTATGTAAATACAAATTATTACACGGAATTAGAGAAGGGGGATAAACCCAGCAAGGATAAAAACCCACGGAGGATAGACAGTCGCGCTCTGGATGGAAAAATTTGTTCTCTGCAGGGACCGACGTACTGCAATTCTCCGCTCACAAATGGCCTCCTTGCTCTGTGATCTCCACCACAATCAAGTAACATCATATTGGCCATGCATTTCTGCACAGGTATGGAAAATCCATTCTGCATTTGTTTTCGTGTTTACAGTTTTTTCATCTATCAATTTGGTATTTATTCATTTCGCCTGCAAAATGTATGCTGGGCATTGCAGGCTAGGCTTAGTGGGTATACAGTAAACGGGCAAACAATGAGAWTAGTGCTAAATCTTCACTACAGAGCATTGGGTTCGTCTCGCTCTGCTTATTTTGGAGGAGCAGTATTTAGTCCTTTGCATCCAAATTATTTAGCCCGAGGTCAYATGAGAGCAAGACTCTGGGCAGTGAGAGCTGCTAGTAGCAGACGGGACAGTCAACGTTTCTACTACCAGCCAGAGAACATGAAGGCTGTCTCCCCAACTCCCACTGGCAAATTCATTGGATTTGCTGTAGGTGCTGGGCTGGTCTTAGCCATTGTTTTCGGTATGAATTTTTTCCWCTCCATTTCAGTATGAGRCAGGGYACATATTTCTTGGTATGGATATGAGAGATTTTCAATTTCGACATGTTAGRATTCATTGTATTGATATCAGGTCCCTCAGGTCAATCTATTGGCKTGTCCACTCTATTTTTTTCTCTGGAAAAAAATAGTAATTAGTAAAGCGAAACTACGTTCTGTAAGTGCCTATTGGCATTTTATGATTTCTTCCTACTTCCACTACATCAAAAAAATCCTGAAACTGTTCTGCATAACTTCTTACATCACCTTGTTATAACAGGCTTTTAATTTCTTCAAAAGAAGGATCATATGGTCTGAATCAGTGCAAAAACTGAAACAAAAAAAAGTCCTTTACATAACATTACAATTTTTCCAAAAGAACTCCAAAAWTACAACATTAAGTCTTCCCAACCAACCTATTGTTCCAGAAATTTACATCAGAGTAAAAAGATATATAACCACAACTGTAATAACTCTGCAGAATATCAGAAAAAAGTCATATGAAAAATCCTGGACCAGATTTTCTCAGCACTCCCTGATGTGCCCAGATATGCCATGTACCTGGAGCCATCTGCACACCCAATTTTGTTAATTCACTAGCAGTGCAATTCCTCTCTCTGTATACATGAAAGAAAGAAACTTCATTTATTGAGTTTTTTAAAATCGTTGATCTCATCAAATATGGGCCTCAAATGAAAGTTCGTCATAGTGGAAAGACCTGTCATCCAATCAATTACAACTTTGGAGTCACCCATCACCTGCAATCTCTGAATTCTTTTTTCCACAAATAACATTAAAATTAGTTTCAAAGCAATTAGTTCTGCCCTGTTGCCTGTACTTCTGCTCAGGCCTGCTTTGTACTTCCAGAATGTGGACTCAGAGCATTATAAAATTCCTCCAGCCCCCCCTCCCCCCCCATGGAAGGCAACCCCTGAGCAACACCATCAAAGGATGCCCGTGCTCCTGTTCTGTCAATGACTTCTTCTTTTATAACTCTGGAAGGTTTTGGATCCTGCTCTTGTTTGAGACTCTCGACTATAGAGATATTCTGAGCAGGGATGACTTTATCTTCGAACAAACTAGAGTTTCTCACCAGCCATATTCTCCAAGCAGTAATGAGTGGCAGTGCTTTGTAAGGCTTGGCTTGGGGATTTTCACACCCAGAGCCTATGAGATTCCTTTACAGATTCCCTTCCCCATGCATTAATTAAACCTAATTGGGCCTCTAATTCCTTCCAAACAGTTAAAGTATAAGAACAATGAATAAGCATATGAGATAAATTTTTCTCAGAGGATTTGCATAAAGGGCATCTACCTGGACCATTCCAACGCCTCCTTTGCATATAGTCCCATGTAGGAACTTTTTGGTTGAGGACCAGCCACATGAAAATTTTTGCTTTAAGGGGGCATTTGAATTTCCACACCTCTTTGAACCACCAGTCCAAATCTTAGACCCCTTCTCTTAGAGCTTTGTACCCTAATTTTGGTGTGTAGCCTCCCCCTACAGGGTTCCTTGAACAAACTAATTCATCTTCCTCATCTTTTATTTTTACATGGCTGTTTTTTAAAGAATGACAATAGTTTTCCCACACTTGCCCCTCTTCATCCATGAAGCCCAAGTTTTCAATTGATAGCCATTCTTGAGTGAAGAGGTTGGGGTTTACTGGGTCAGCTATTTGGTGCAAATAAAATAGCCCTCTTTCTTGAAGAGCTTCCACCATGTTCCTTGGCAATTTAAAATTTTCATCACAACCCGCCCATGGGTCCTCATGTATCCTCGTTCTAGTTCCTACCCCCACTTTCCAGACAAGCCATCTTCCCACAAGAGGAAAAGCCAACGCCTTTGCCTTACAAATTACAGAAGCTTTTGTAAAAGATTTCCTTGAAGATTGGAGCCAAGCTTCCGCTGTTTGGGGTGCAATACATTTTTGCCACATAGTTTAACCCATAGCCCTCCTCCTACTATCAGTCTTCAGATACACTTTGCTGCTAAAGCCTTTGAAAAACAATGAATATTCTTAATTCCCCAACCTCCTAACTCTTTAGGGACATCAATTCTTTTCCCAGAAACCCAAGCAAAACTCTTCTTCTCACTAGATCCTGCTCGTAGGAATTTGAAACTATGTTTCCTTATCTTATCTAACACTTCTTTTCTCATAGGAATTTGAAACTATGTTTCCTTATCTTATCCAACACTCCTTTGGGTATGAAAGTTAAGGACACCCAATACACTGGAATTACTTCCAACACTGATTTGACCAGTACCAGCCTGCCTCCACATGAGAGCCACTTATTGCACCAAAGAGAGTTTATTTTCTACTTTTGAGATCATCCACCCTGTTATCGCACAATCTGTACTTGCCCAAAGCCCAAGGCAAGTAAATGCAAGATTGGCGTAACAGGGGGTGACCTATCACTGTCACCTTAATAGGAAACCCCTTTTTGCTTAGGAGTATATCAAGATTACCCCAAGGGAGACGTCCCCAATGACCTAAAGGGCTGATAAAACTAAGTCAAGGATGCAAAAAAATCCCCCTCTCACTAGTCACGCAAGTCAAAAAGTTCTTTAGGTCTTTAAGAGATGAAGCAATAGTAAAGATGGAGTGTACCTGCCTAGAACAAGACAACATAGAAAATATGGCAGCTTTCAAGTACAAAAATGATGTTAGTGCTTCATAAGACCATGAACCTTCGAAAAATAAGTTAGCTGACATAAAATTGCAGCAATATAATAGTTTACAACAACAATAAATATTTTGTAACAGCTGCAAAAAATATGCCTTGGGATTGCGTGAAAAAAGACAAGAAAATGTAGCTTTAACTAGGCAGAATAATAATCAATTGTCACAAGCAATTTTGGCATTGTCTGGGTAGCCTTAAATGTCAATTTTGCAGAGAATTTGCTAAAGTTAGATGGCTGTAGCAATCTTTTGTTACAGCAGCAAGTTCTAGTGCTCAGAATTGCAATGAAACATCGTATAAACTCAACATTTATCTAGTAGATTGTTTGGCAATTGTCACAAGCAATTTTTGAGTGAGTTAGGTGCAAGTTATGTAGGTGTATGCAGCAAATTAGTGTGAATTAGTATGGCTGTAGCAGTGATTTAACAACAACAAGTTAACTAGTGAATTAGTCTAGTTTAGGGTTAGTAGAAGTTAGCAAAAGCTTCAAGGAAGAAGGTTTGAGTGCCTGTTTGATCAATCATTCACTAGAGTAAGTAGTCTAGTGCCTTTATGGAGCCATGGAGTCAATAGGTGACGGTTTTCACTTGGAAGTAGCAACAACAATGATTATACTTGTCTAAGGAGAAGAGGTGGATGGAGGAGGTGTTGGCACTTCAAGGCCTCAAACATCCAAACCCTAAAGACAAATTCACTAGAGAGTAAGCAATTTTAGGCCCTAGCGAATCTTCCTTAGATTATTGAAAGGTATTAAAAGCAACAATAACTAGACAATGACTTCTAAAGTACTAGTATTTAGGGCTTTAGAAGTTTATCTAAGTCAAATCTTCTCAGTAAAATCTAGCAAATGAAGAGCAAAGAAGTAGTAACTTAAGTCCTTTGCTCCTAGGGTTTTTCAAGCAAACAATTTCATAATCTTTAACATGAATAAGCAATTATACCATAACCATTCAAAATGAAATGAAAAATTGCAGATTTACTTACTTTACCAAGAATAATCAAGCAATAAAACCCTAGATTGCCAAGTAACTTCACCAAGAAATGATCCAAGTTCCAAATTTTAGCCTCCAAGACAAGTGCGCCTCCCTATTTCAGCCAATAACTCCCAAACAGGGCGCAAATTTCAGACCACACTTAGTGTGTTATGAGTGATGATGAAAAAATGAGAGTACTTTCTCTCTATTTATACAAAATTAATGACCTTTAATTAATTTTAGGTCAACTAAAGGCCGACCTGTCCAAATTACATCAAAATCCAGTTTTTTACATAAATAAAATTAATTAACCCCTAAAATCATCTCCAAGGGTGACATCATGCCCTTCTAGGGTGACGTTGAGCCCCTAAGGTGGAACGTTGGGTTCCAGATGCAGAGCGTTTGGCCTCCAAAGGCCCTGGATGATGCCCACACATGCCAATCAACTAACAACTGCCCTCAAAGTGCAAACCCTAGCTCTGGATGACGTCCAGGGTCATAAAGGTGACGTCATGGGCTCCCAAAGGTCAACGTCCAAGTGGAAGAGAAAGATCCCCCTGGGTCTAGGCCTGGTAGGGTGTCTCCAAGGGCAACGTCCTTCTTTCTTCCTGGTGCAAATCTATGATGTCTTCTTGCCCCTGGCTGGGGTTACAACATCCATCTGTGGGTTTCAGCCCCATGAAGGTCCGAGCTAATCATTCCCCCATGTGTACCTGTCCATCGGGCAAAGTCCTGTAGCAACAACAAGTACGCTCTCCAGGGGTTCATAAGTCACGGGGATCATAACATGTAAATCACATCCAATAATTAAATTACCCAAACATGTGCATCAAACCCCCCTTTACCCAGACAAATGCTCAAAGACGTTATCCAATTTAACAAGTTAGGTTTGGAGAAGGTCTTAGGGTGTCCTATTGGGATAATCCTCCTTAAGTTTGGGGTGTTTCCCAGGTGAGAACCAATCCAGGCCATGTAAGTGTATGAGGTGGCATGGGGTAAGTGTTTGGGTATGGGGTGCAATGAAAACGGGGAAATGTAAGTCTTACCTGTGGGTGCCTTTGTAGACGGCGAGCTGCACCTTGTCATGGATGCCATTGTTTCCTAGCCCATTTACTGCCTTTTACTTTTAGCTTTATTATCTTTTTTAATCTTTTGCTTTTGTGCTTCAAGGGAAAAGTTGAGGGACACTGTCCTGGCTTGGTGACCAGAGGTGACAATGTTATCCACAAACATTTCACGGAGATGAGAATGCTGGCTCGTGATGAGACCCCCTTTTTCTTGGCTATGCCACCAAGAGCCACTACCCTGGGTTGGTGACCAGATAGGTGGTAGTGTCATACCGCTACATGCCCATGGTCTTAGTAGGCTAGCTCGTGATGAGACCTCCTATCCACCAACTAGTACCTTGAGTGTTTATTTATCTTATGGGTTCCTTTTTCTTACTGAGAAGCTTTTTACTACTTTCTCGGGAATCCTTGGGCAAAGCATCTCAAAGGTTTTAAAGGATTTTAACTCTTGCCAACTACTTTTACCTTTTGGGCCTTTAGCCCCTTCTTCCCACAAGGCAAGGTACAACCCTTCCTAGTGTGACCAATCCCAATGCCCGAACAAAGGTAGGGGGATATGAGAGGAATAAAGATGGAAAATGGTAAGTATGGAGGGAACGAACGATGACCTTTCACAGATCCACCTAGTGGCAACCCATCCTAAAGGGAGATCAATTTATTAGGGCACCATGTCACCCTTCCAGGAATGAACAAGTTAAAGAGCATAATTTCCAAGCAAATGTTATGAAATGAAGGAGAATTCAATGCAACATATTCAAGTGCTTCAAGAATCAGAGTGACACATACCATGATACCCAGACTCATTACCTTATGGAGCAAGACTTACTGCTACTTCAAAATCAGGCTGGTGGGATGAATACTGCTGCTGCTGATAAATGGGCTACACTGAAGAAAAGAGGGACCCTCCGGGGCCATGTTCAAGTCATCCAACTCTCGGCAATCCATGTCTAGGACCTGTGGGCCTCGAGACATGATCTCCTTAGTTATTCCTAGGGTAGGGGATGTTGATGAATGCAGCTATGTGAGACATTCTCCAGCTTACAAACCTGTGAGGTGTGGATCATTGCAGCTATGTGAAGCCTTTCTCTCAGCTTACAAACCTGAGAGAAAGCCCCTAAGAAGGGTTCGTGGTTCCTGCCTGAGACAGAGCTAGGAACGTAGAGATGACCTCCTCCATGAAGAGAGTTGAGAAGAACTCCAGATGATTATCCAGTGGAAAAACGATCTGTTGAGTTAGGACGTGCCTGTGGTTGAGCACAAGGTGAACGTGTGAAATCCCAAAGTGCTGGGTGCATCGTCACGAGAACAAAAATGAAGATGATGTATTAGCCTCCTCTGAACAACAGAGTTGACGAGAAGACTCCAAATGATTCTCCTGTCGGTGGCAGTGGGAAAGCAGATCTGTAGAGTGGACGTGCCTGTGGACGAGCACAGATGAATGTGTGAAGACCTGGTTCTTCTGTGTAATGCAAGTGAATCAGAGCTATAACATCCCTATGGATGTGCCCCTAGTGGATGAGCACTAGTGGGTGTATTAGATCCTTTGCTATATATTGTTCAAGAGTTAGACCTACCTGTAACCCTAATTGTTATGTAAAGGGTACAGGTCGACCCCACCTTAATATGGTTAATAATAAATGTAAAAGATAATTAATATTAATATTAATATTAATTATTATAATAATAATAATATATTTGACTTAGAGAGGTCGGCCCTGTTGAGCCAATAGACGCCTTTGTTGATTGGTCAAGTCTAATATAAGTAAGGGATGATTCTCCATTGTAGAATCATATCTTCCTTGTGAGTTTGGAAATTTCAGCAAGTACATCTACTTGGCAAAAGGTGCGCACCTCTCTTGGGCGCTAGAGTTCTAGGGTTTGAAGCACCCTCTTGTGTGCTAGGGTTTATCTTGGTGGAGGTCTTTCTCTTGAAGAATATAGCAAAGGATTTGGATGGGTTTTCTTCCCTTGTTGAGAAGGGTTTCCCAGGATACTTCTTGTGTTCTTGTGCATGGTGTTTCTTCTTGTGATCTTGGTTGCTGCAACATTATTGTTTATGGTTAAGTGAAATGCAAAAATGGAATGAACTTCATGCTTAACCTAGCTTATGAAAAATCAACATGGTATCAGAGCATAGGTCTTGAAGAACCCATTGCACAAGCTACAAGATTTTATCAACCTTCTCTCCTCTTCTGCAGAACCGTACGACCCTCCTAGGGTTTCCAAAAAATCCGTACAACCTCCTTCTCAATGGTGATTCAGCCCTTAATACTTGGACGCTGGGGCCACTTTTGGCATATATGAGTACGGCCTCTTCCAACGCATCTCTAGAGACTCTCAGAGTGACATTCCGAGCATTTTGAATTTTTGGCCCTAGGGTTTCACAAATTTCTGCAGAAATTTCAGAATTAGGGTTTTTGCAAACTCATTGAAGGAGATCTTCAGCTCACCAGTGTTCTCCTATCTTTCAAAGGCTTATTGTTGGCAGTCATAAGTCCAATAAAACCTAAAAGTGCTAGCCTAGCCTAGCCATTAGATTTTCTAGCCTAGTTGACAAAGAGTTGTGAAGAATCTAAAATTATGATAAACATAAACTATGATGGAAGACAAGCTTGATAAATCAAGCAAACTTCAAAGTTCTTGAAAGACAAGACTTTAGAGGAAGACTTATTGTGGGTAAAGGGTTTACCAGAGACAACTATCAATGAATGGAAGGAAGATGACGTCAGGACAAGGAAGCCAATCAACTACTCAAGCCCTTACATTGAAGGGCCAGCTTCAAAATAACAAAGATGACAAAAGGTGACACCGTGACCATCTTCTTCATAAAGATCTCAGAGGATAGAGATCAACCAAGAGCCATTGGAGAAATCATATCAGCATCCTCAGGTATGCACTTGTATATATTATTTGTATCATTGTCATAAGTGAAATTGCAGGAGGAAGGAACCTTTGCTAAAGTCATGGATCCAGAGGGATCTCAGTGCATTCAGAGAAACAACACAATCAAAGTAAAGACTTCAGGTTTGATTGCTGTAATTGTCATTCCTCTAACCTATATTTCTAA
>JASDQU010290799.1:668-13551 GCA_032191745.1 Picea mariana | reverse complement strand
GAAATCTCTCAAGAAAAATATGTTGGAAGTAAGAAGAGAAAAGTACCATTCTCATGCATCACCTTTTAAAGAGTACATGAACATTTTCATCAACACATCCTCATGATACATGTCTAGTTGATCCATGCATTGATGAAATGTAATGAGATGTTGAGCAGGATTACCCCCCTTGTCTTCTTTGAAAGTAGGAAGATAATCCATCCATTCTGACGGAGGAGGCACTAGATTTAGAAAACCAGGGACAGCTGAAAAATTGAGAGGTACAGACCTTTGTGCCAAGATAGCCTCCATGGCCTTTGTCATCTTGAATCAATGAATTCATCAATGGATTCTTCCTTCCCTGGTGGAGTTGTCGGGTGAATGATGTAATCTGTATTATGTGACCATCGCTTGTTCACCATCAAGTGTTGGTTATGATTGTTTTCGTTCTCCCATGGAAGATATATGCATGGCTTCGCTCTCCGGCAACGACTCCAAAAATGTTAGCACCATGAGTTTTCCTTAGACTGCTTGATGGACAAGCCCAATACTTTAATTCTTTAGTATTGAATTGGTTTTGGGATTCGAGTAGGATTAGCAAGAATGGACAAGAAAGGGAAACGGAAACAAAATTACTGCAGAGTTATCATTGGGCATGGAGTCATAAACACCCTACAAATTGAAGACAATCAAACTGCATACCAAACAAAAGGTTATATAATGATGGAAATAAGAATGAAGATAATGAAAAAGAGTAGAATCTATATCAAGCAAGGATCTTCTCTCCAAAATGAATGAAAACAACACTTGAACAAACCAATAATCAACAAGCAAGGCACAACAGATCCTCAGTTTTTTAAGAATTTTTAAATCAAAGGAAACTATGATCATCAAAGACTTCAGTTTATTCAAACAAGAAGATTAAAAAAAAAATGGAAACAAAGAGATTTAACATGTTAATAATGAAACTCTCATGAATATTTAATGTAAGAAAATCTTTACACCATGTGCCAACATGCTTATAATTTGACTCCACATCTTTCTCTTGATCCTAAAACCCATATTGGGTATAGAACTAAACAACCCTTGATACATTACAAAACATTGCTTAAATACAAATTACATGCTCAAGTTGTTACTAGTTTCTAGGGACAGAAAAATAACTAATTTTCTAAAAATAAACCAAATCTGAGATAGGTTGCAAGGTGTCTCGAGTTGTTGGAATCGATCCTCTGTATTTAGAAATTGATTTCCACTTATCCTTTATTTGTTGCCTTAAAATTTTCACCTGACTTCCATGTGTCCCTATCATGCTACTTTATTGCCATGGAATCTAAGAGATTGATTTGGATGCCCTTCAAATGTTGAACTGCTTCCTAATATTGTGCCATGAAATGTGATATGTCTTCCACATAATATGGAGATTTTCCAAGTGTTCATAATCATCCAACTAACTCTTTGAATGCTAATTTTTATCTAGAAGCGCTCGATGCCACATATATTTTTAACTGTCACTTAAGTTTGCAAATGCAAAAATAATACTTTCCAAAAAGTATCATCTATTTGCAAGATATGGATTTGCTAATCTCGATGCCCAAACTAAATTCAAATAGTTGTAACCCCAAGTTTCATACATCAAAATTTTCAAAATCGTTTTCCCACAAAGACAATTTAGATTTCTTTCCAGGGATGAGTTATTTCAAATCCAAACTCAGTAATTTGAACAACAAACACATATGTAATCTAATTGCCTCGGACATGGCGCTTGGGCGTTTTAACACCTGCTACTTTGTTTTCTCCTTGACATTGTTGTGGCATTTTCTGAGCAGACTTAACAACTGTTCAACATTTGGCATATAATATTCTTGCTAACACAAAGTGTGACGTTAACTCTGGTAGCTATCTCCCTTAACAGTTGTGAATCCTTGCATCAAACATTTGGCACCATAAAATGAATCCTCTATCACTTGAACAATCAGACATTTGTACATTTGAATGATCGAGACTTTTGCAAATAAAATTTTAGTGTTGGCCTCAATAGATGGTGTTAGGCTTTGAAATTTGATTGGCACGTTTTATTGTTGTTGAATGGATCATAGTCCCACATTGACCAGGAAAAGAGAATCCATTGGTGTTCATATACATGAACACCTACAAAAAAAATTTGGCCTTGTGTGTTGAGCTTTAACATCGAATAGCATTGTATTGACTTGTGTCTTGGAGATTTGGAAATGAAACATAAAATATGAAATTGGGTTTCAAGCCCACCAATTTTTGTTGAGACTCGAGAGCTAATTAGCCTTAAAAACAATTTTTTATTTGTTTTCCAAACTTGTAACTTTTTCCCAAATTCCATATCTCTGGCGTTAACGAAGATGGTTCTATTAAATCACTATAATTTCAAGAGTGTTATGAATTTACCCAAGCTTAAGGGGCACTGCAAAAGTGCCATGTCGCTACGAAAGTGTGAATACACGTATAAATTGGCATAAAAATAATAAGGTGGAAATTATCAGTAAAAGGACCAAATTTGATAACACAAATTTTGTTCTAACACTATTATGCTCTCCAAACAGAGATTGTATGCCAAAGTTATGCCCCCGGGAAGTTGATACACTAAACTACCCAAAATAGGGTCCACAAAATTGTTGGATTTTCATCTTCTGAGGTTAGGGTTTTGGATTTTCTTTATGTTAAAAATGTCTTTAGAGTCTCATTGTAACAATTGTCTTCCTGTGAATGAGCGTAGCCGTCACATCTCTCCTCACAGATAATCTTTTGTCATTCTAGTGATTCTTTCACTATGTATTTCTATAGTTTGTACATTTCGCTCATTAATAGAAATTGTGTATTGTTGTATCTCTATGTTTATGGTTATATCTTTGATATATCTCTATTATATAATTGACTCTCTTGCAATATCTTTGTATATTTATTTGTTGTATCTCCACTCTCATTTCGTGCTCAAATAATTTGGATCAGTGGTATCATAGCAGGCTACTCTTGATTGTTTTTTAGTGCATGCCCCCGACGAGGTCCAAGTATAGAAAGTTGGGTCTTGAGCTTGTCTCTCTTGAGGAAAAACGCTCTCGCGTGCCTAAGAAACCCTCCATGGTGGAAGAAAAAAAAAAAAACTGAGCATAAGATTATATTAATCTGTTGATGGAGCAAGCTCTCACGCGACAAAGGAATGAAATGATGGAGAATTTTTCCCACATCCTTCAATGTCTGTCGAAAATAGTAGGTGCATCTTCATCAAGCAACCACTTCGAAGGTACATCTCCTTTCAAGGTACAAGTTAATTTTGATATTCCTATATTTGAAGGTCAGATCGATGCGGATGCTCTAGAAAAATGGTTAAATATGCTAGAAGGTTATTTCTTTGTTCACAGTTTTTCAGTCAGGGAAAAGATCTTCTTCGCACTCCTTAAGGCTCTCCCCCATGTCAAACATTGGAGAGAAACTTACTGGGAGAAAATTTCCACAGAGGAGTCTGAAATATATGGGGTCGAGCCCACTTGGGATTTTTTTGTGGATGTGGTCAAGGAACAATATTACCCTGTTGGTAACTATGACGACCAGTACATGATATGGACCACATTGTAGCAAGAGAGGGGCCAAACAGTGTCAGAGTTCACAAATACTTTCCATACCTTGTGCAACAATATCGGTATCAAAGACTCTGAGTGACATCTAGTTTTGAAATATCACGGGGCTCTGCATAGGTACATCCAAACCGAAATGGATTTCCTAGACATCTCATCATTGGGAATTTCCTATCGATATGTTGTCAAAATCGAGCATGAATTTAGGCACCAGAACAAACGGGAGTTCAGGTCTGCAAATCTGCAACAACCAAAGTATGGTAAAGAAGGCCCTAACAACCAACATCTAGAAAACCAATCCAAGCCACAAGAAAAGAAGACTAACGGAAAAACGAAGAAGGACACTAGAAAGTGGTGCGATTTCCACAAAATTCATTGGCACAACACTAATGAATGACGCTCAAAACAATCATTGGTGGTCGAGATCAAAGAAAAGGAGTCGAACCCTGATTCAGAATATGATTCATAAAATAATGGGAGAAGATAGATCATTGACGCAGACCCCACTTCTATTGTCACAACCGCAACAATTCAACCAAAAGAACAAGCAAATTCTGAAGAGGGAAAACGTCTTTTTCATGTTGCATTTTATTTTTGGTAGCATAAGCCAAAAAAACCTCATCTCAGTAGAGGTCGTCAAACAGTTGGGAGTTTCAACAACACCACACCCGCACCCATACAACATCAGGTGGCTTCACCAAGAATGAGATCTTTATGTCAGTGAGGAGTGTCGATTGTCATACGACATCCATCCCTTCAAGGAATAGGTATTTTGTGATGTTGCCTCGCTAGATGTCTATGATGTTTTTTTGGGCCAACCATATATGTGGAAGCACCATGTTATTTATGAGTCTCGACCCCGTAGTGCCATTTTTACTCTAGGGAGTCATCTCAACAAAATACTAGAGGTAGTTCTGACTATTGTCCCACCAAAACAATGCCGCAAGGTAATCTTCTATACTGCAAAATTCAACCTCTTCACAATCTGTTCAAAAGGTGAACAAAAGGACACTGCAACCACTAAAACCTTGGCCCAAGACCTTTCTTTCCAACAAAAGAAGATTGCAAAATAGAAAAAATATGATGTTTCTTCACCTACAATTGTACCTACACACTTCCCAATCAAGCCAAGATACAAGAGGTTGGTTTAAAATATTCAACCCCTTAAACAACAGATTTATGACCATATTCAACAAGCTAAGCAGCGTGACTTCTCCAGCAAGGCAAGCAACTCACCAAGATTCAGATTTAGCAAACGCGTCCCCCTCTCCCCCGGGAACTCAATGCAATGGAGACCATTTCTTGCTAAGGAGGGAGGTTTGATCCAAGTGTATATCGGTGGCCACCCACCTATTCCAACCGGCTCAAAACAGTTCATTGGAAATTTACTGTTTTTAGTAGTTTTTTCAGTTCCTAAACTTCTGGGGCCATTTTGAGGGCCTAAACGACGATTTTTCACGATTGGGCACTTTAAAATTTGATTCATCCCCGTAAATGAAGCTCCTCATCGATACCTTTCGAACAAGCTATCGTTTACCCCAAATGGAGATCGTATGCCAAAGTTATGCCTCAGGAAGTTGATACACCAAACTACCCAAAACGGGGTCCACAAAATTGTTGGATTTTCATCTTTCGGTGTTAGGGTTTTGGATTTTCTTTATGTTAAAAATTTATTTGGAGCCTCATTGTAATGATCATCTTCCTGTGAATGAGTGTAGTCGTCACATCTCTTCTCAGAGATAAGATACCACCATTCTAACAAGTCTTTCACTATGTATTTCTACAACTTTGTACATTTCGCTCATTAATAGAAATTGTGTATTATTGTATCTTTGTGTTTATGGTTATATCTATGATATATCTTTGTTATATTATTGGCTCTCTTGCAATATCTCTGTATATTTATTTATTATATCTCCGCTCTCATTTTGTGCTCAAATAATCTCGATCAATGGTATCAGATCAGGTTGCTCTTGATCATTTTTCAGTGCATGTATCCATCGAGGTCAGAGTATAGCAAGTTGGGTCTCAAGTATGTTTCTCTTTAGGACAATCTCTCTTGCATGCCCAAGAAACCCTCCATGGTAGAAGAAAATAAAAACGACATAGCAGAAGATTCTATCAATCTATTGTTGGAGCAAGCTCTCACGCGACAGAGGGACGAAATGATGGAGAATTTTTCCCACATCCTTCAATGCTTGTCAATAACAGTAGGCACATCTTCATCAAGCGACCACTTTAGAAGTACCTCTCCTTTCAAGGTACAAGTTAATTTTGATATTCTCGTATTTGAAGGTCAGATCAATGCAGATGCCCTAGAAAAATGGTTAAATCTACTATAAGGTTATTTATTTTTTCACAATTTTTCCGACAGGTAAACAATTACCTTCTCACTCCTTAAGGTTATCCCCCATGTCAAACATTGGTGGAAAACTTACTAGGAGAAAAATTCCACAGATGAGTCTAGAATATATGGGGTCGAGCCCACTTGGTATTTTTTTATGGATGCAGTTAAAGAACAATATTACCATGTTGGTAACTATGAGGACCAATACATGAGATGGACCACACTGTGGCAAGAGAGGGGCCAAATAGTTCTGGAGTTCACAAATAGTTTCCATACCTTGCGCACAAAGTTAGGTATCAAATACTCTGAGTAGAATCTAGCTCTGAAATATCGCGGGGCTCTACATAGGTACATCCAAACCGAAATGGATTTCATGTACATCTCATCACTTGGAGCTACTTATCGATATGCAGTCAAAATTAAGCAGAAATTTAGGCACCAGAACAAACGGAAGTTCAGGTCTGCAAATCCGCAACAACCAAATTATGGTAAATACGGTCCTAACAACCAGCCTCCAGAAAACCAGTCCAGGCCACATGAAAAGAAGGGTAACAGAAAGATGAAGAAGGACACTAGAAAGTGGTGCGATTTCCACAAAATCCCCTGGCACAACATTGATGAATGACGCTCAAAACAATAATTTGGAGATCAAAGAAAATGAGTCGAACCCTAATTCAGAATATGATTCAGAAAATAATGGAAGAAGATACATCATCGATGCAGACCCCACTACTATTGTCGTGACCACAAAAATTCAACCAGAAGAACCAGCAGATCCTGAAGAGGGAGAGCACCTTTTTCATTCATAGATATGGGTGAAGGGGAACCCATTTCATTTTATTGTTGATAGTGAAAGCCAAAAGAACCTCATCTTAGCATAGATCACCAAACATTTGGTAGTGTCGGCAATACAACACTCACAAACATACAACATTGGGTGGCTTCGCCAGGGATGAGATATTCATGTCAGCCAACAGTGTTGATTATCATATGACATCCAACCCTTCAAGGATGAGGTATTATGTGATGTTTCCCCTCTGGATGTCTATGATGTTCTTTTGGGATAGCCATATATGTGGAAGCAACATGTTATTTATGAGTCTCGACCCCATAGTTTCAATGTTACTCCAGGGGGTCAGCTTTACAAGATACTAGAGGTAGTTCCAACTACTATCCCACCAAGATAGTTCTGCAAGGCAATCTCTCATACTGCAAAATTCATTCTCTTCACAATCTTTTCAAAAAGTGAACAAAAGGACACTTCAACCACTGCATCCTTGGCCCAAGACCTTTCTTTCCAACAGAAGCAGATTGCAGAAGAGAAAGAAGATGGTGTTTCTTCACCTACAATGGTACCTACACACTACCCATTAAATCCAAGATACAATAGGTTGTTTGAATAGATTCAACCTCACTAGCAATAGGTTCATGGCAGTGTTCAACAAGATAAGCAACATGACTTCTCCAGCAAGGCAAGCAACTCACCAAGATTCAGATTCAGTAAACGCTTCGCCATCTCCCTTGTGACCTCAATGCAATGGATACCATTGCTTCCTAAGGAGGGAGGATTGATATAGGTGGATATCAGTGACCACCCACCTATTCCAAGTGATCAAAACAGTTCGTTGGAAATTTACTATTTTAAGCATTTCTTTCGGTTCCTAAACTTCTGGGACCATTTTGAGGGCCTAAATTATGCTTTTTCGCGATCGGGCACCTCATCGGGAGTTAAAGGCTTTGATTGATCCACCTAAATGAATCTCCTCATCGATACCTTTCCAATGAGCTATCATGGGCCCTAAACATAAATCGTATGCCAAAGTTACGCCCCCGGGAAGTTGATATAACATACTACCCAAAACGAGGTCAGCAAAAATTGTTGGCTTTTCATCTTTCGGGGTTAGGGTTTTGGATTTTCTTTCTGTTAAAAATGAATTTGGAGCCTCCTTGTAACAATCGTCTTCTTGTGAATGAGAGTAGTCATCACATCTCTTCTCAGACATAAGCTACCACCATTCTAGCGAGTCTTTCACTCTGTATTTCTACAGTTTTGTACATTTCGCTCATTAATATAAATTGTGTATTATTGTATCTCTGTGTTTATGGTTATATCTCTAATATATCTCTGTTATATTATTGTCTCTCTTAATATGTTGTTGGAGCAAGCTCTCACGTGATAGAGGGACGAAATGATGGAGAATTTTTCCCACATCCTTCAATGTTTGTCGATAACAACAGGCGCATATTCATCAAGAGGCCACTTTGGAGGTACCTCTCCTTTAAAGGTACAATTTAATGTTGATATCGATGTTTTTGAAGGTCAGATCGATGTGGATGCCCTAGAAAAATGGTTAAATGTGCTAGAAGGTTATTTCTTTGTTCACAATTTTTCCGATAGGGAAAAGATCACCTTCGCTCTCCTTAAGGTTCTCCCCCATGTCAAACATTGGTGGGAAACTTATTGAAAGAAAAGTTCCATAAAGGAGTCTGAAATATATGGGGTCGAGCCCACTTGGGATTTTTTTGTGGATGTGATCAAGAAACAATATTGTCATGTTGGTAACTATGACAACCGGTACATGAGATGGACCACACTGCAACAAGAGTGGGGAAAAACAGTGTCGGAGTTCACAAATAGTTTCCATACCTTGTGCACGAAGTTGGGTATCAAAGACTATGAGCGAAATCTGGTTCTGAAATACCGCGGGGCTCTACATAGGTACATCCAAATCGAAATGGATTTCTTGGACATCTCATCACTGGGAGTTGCCTATTGATATATTGTCAAAATTGAGCAAAATTTTAGGCACCCGAACAAACGGGAGTTCAGGTCTTCAAATCTGCAACAACCTAAGTATGGTAAAGATGATCCTAACAACCAACCTCCAAAAAACCAATCCAAGCCACATGAAAATAAGGGTAACGGAAAGAAGAAGGACATTGGAAAGTGGTGTGATTTCCACAAAATCCCCTGCCACAACACTGATGAATGTCACTCAAAACAATCATTGTTGTTCAAGATTACAGAAATGGAGTTGAACCCTGATTCATAATTTAATTTGGAAAGTAATGGGAGAAGACAGATCATCGACATAGACCCCACTTTTATTGTCACAACTGCAAAAATTCTACCAGAAGAACCAACATATTATGAAAAGGGAGAGTACGATTTTCATTCAAGATGTGGGTGAAGGGGACCTTGCTGCATTTTATTGTTGATAGTGAAAGCCAGAAGAACCTCATCTTAGTAGAGATCATCAAATAGTTGGGAGTGTCGACAACACCACAGATGCAACCATACAACATTGGGTGGCTTCACCAGGGACGAGATCTTTGTGTCAGCCAGCAGTGTTGATTTTCATATGGCATCCATCCCTTCAAGGATGAGGTATTATGTGAGGATTCCCCGATGGATGTTTGTGATGTTCTTTTTGGTCATCCACATATGTGGAAGTGCCATGCTATTTATGAGTCTCAACCACGTATTGTCATTGTTACTCTGGGGGGTCATCTCTACAGGATACAAGAGGTAGTTTTGACTATTGTCCCACCAAAACAGTGTCGCAAGGTAATCTCTCATACTGCAAAATTCAGCCTCTTCACAATATGTTCAAAAGGTGAATAGAAGGACATTGCAACCACTGCAGCCTCGGCCCAAGACCTTTCTTTCCAACAAAAGCATATTACAGAAGAGAAAGAAGATATTGTTTCTTAACCTACAATGGTACCTACACGCTTCCCAGTCAAGCCAAGATACAACAGGTTGGTTAAATAGATTCAACCCCACCAGCAATAGGTTCATGATAGTCTTCAACAAGCTAAGCAATGCGACTTCTCCAGCAAGGCAAGCAACTCACCAAGATTCATATTCAGCAAACGCTTCCCCCTCTCCCCTAAGAACTCAATACAATGGATACCATTTCTTCCTAAGGAGGGAGGATTGATCCAGGTGGATATCTGTGGACACCCACCTATTCCAACTGTCTCAAAATAGTTCGTTGACAATTTACTATGTTTAGCAGTTTTTCGGTTCCTAAACTTATGGGGCCATTTTGAGGACCTAAACGATGTTTTTTCGCGATCGGGCACCTCAGTTATAACTTATGGCTCCAATTGATCCCCCTAAATGAAGATCCTTGTCAATATTTCCAACAAGCTATTGTGCGCCCCAAACAGAGATCGTGTGCCAAATTTACGCCCCCAGGAAGTTGATACACTAAACTACCCAAAATGGGGTCCACAAAACTGTTGGCTTTTCATCTTTCGAGGTAAGGGTTTTGAATTTTCTTTATGTTAAAAAGGCCTTTGGAGCCTCATTGTAATGATCATCTTCCTACGAATGAGCATAGCCGTCACATCTCTTCTCAGAGATAAGGTGTCACCATTCTAGCGAGTCTTTCACTTTGTATTTCTACAGTTTTGTACATTTCGCTCATTAATTGAAATTGTTCATTATTGTATCTTTGTGTTTATAGTTATATCTTTGATATATATTTGTTATATTATTGGCTCTCTTGCAATATCTCTATATATTTCTTTGTTATATCTCCACTCTCATTTCATGCTCAAATAATCCAAATCAGTGGTATCAGAGCAGGTTGCTCTTGATCATTTTTCAGTGCATGTCTCGGACGAGGTCCGAGTATAGAAAGTTGGGTCTCGTGCTTGTCTCTCTTGACGAAAATAGCTCTTGCGCAGCCAAGAAACCCTCCATGGCGGAAGAAAAGAAAAATGATAGAGCATAAGATTATATTAATCTGTTATTGAAGCAAGCTCTCACGCGATAGAGGGACGAAATGATGGAGAATTTTTCCCACATCCTTCAATGCTTGTTGATAACAGTAGGCACATATTCATCAAGCAACCACTTTGGAGGTACCTCTCCTTTCAAGGTACAAGTTAATTTTGATATTCTCGTATTTGAAGGTCAAATTGTTGCGGATGCCCTAGAAAAATGTGTAAATCTACTAGAAGGTTATTTCTCTATTCATAATTTTTCCGACAGGGAAAAGATCACCTCCGCACTCCTTAAAGATCTCCCCCATGTCAAACATTGGTGGGAAACATACTAGGAGAAAAAATCCACATAGTCTGGAATATATGGGGCTGAGCCACTTGGGATTTTTTTGTGGATGCGGTCAAGGAAAAATATTACCTTGTTGGTAACTATGACGACCAGTACATGAGATGGACCACACTACAAAAAGAGAGGGGCCAAATAGTGTCAGAGTTCACAAATACTTTCCATACCTTATGCACCAAGCTGGGTATCAAAGACTCCGAACAACATATGGTTTTGAAATATCGTGGAGCTATTCATAGGTACATCCAAAACAAAATGGATTTCCTAGACATATCATCACAGGGATTTGCCTATCGATATGTTATCAAAATCGAGGAGAAATTTAGGCACTAGAACAAACGGGAGTTCGGGTCTGCAAATCCAATATAACAACCAAAGTATGGTAAAGATGACCCTAACAACCAACCTCCAAAAAACTAGTTTGAACCACAAGAAAAGATGGGTAACAGAAAGACAAAGAAGGACACTGGAAAGTGGTGCAATTTCCACAAAAGCGCCTAGCACAACACTAATGAATGTCGCTCAAAACAATCATTGGTGACCCAGATCAGAGAAAAGGATCCAAACCCTGATTCATAAAATAATGGGAGAAGACAGATCATCGACACAAACCCCATTATTATTGTCGCGACCGCAACAATTCAACTAGAAGAACCAGCGGATCTTGAAGATGGAGAGCATCTTTTTAATTCACGGATGTGGATGAAGGGGACCCTGCTGCAATTTATTGTTGATAACGGAAGCCAGAAGAATTTCATCTCAACAAAGGTCGTCAAATAGTTGGGAGTGTCGACAACACCACACCTGCAGCCATACAACATCAGGTGGCTTCGCCAGGGACGATATCTTCATTTCAGCCAGCAATGTCGATTATCACACAACATCCAATCATTCAAGGATGAGATTATTGTGATGTTTCCCCATTGGATGTCTTTGATGTTCTTTTGGGCCAGCCATATATGTAGAAGCGCCATGCTATTTTTTAGTCTCGACCCCGTAATTTCATTGTTACTTTGGGGGGTCATCTCTACAGGATACCAGAGGTAGTTTCGACTACAGTCCCACCAAAATAGTGTCGCAAGTTAATCTCTCATACTACAAAATTCAGCCTCTTCACAATCTGTTCAAAAGGTGAACAGAAGGACACTGCAACCATTATAGCCTTGGCCCAAGACCTTGCTTTCATACAGAAGAAGATTGCAAAAGAGAAAGAAGAAGTTGTTTCTTCACCTACAATGGTACCTACATATTGGTCAGTCAAGCCAAGATACAACAGGTTGGTTGAACAGATCCAACCTTGCCATCAACAGGTTTGTGATAGTCTTCAACAAGCTAAGCAACACGACTTCTCTAGCAAGGCAAGGAGTTCACCAAGATTTAGATTCAGCAAAGGCTTCCCCCTCTCCTCCGAGAACTCAATGCAATGGAGACCATTTCTTCCTAAGGAGGGAGGATTGATCTAGGTGGATATTAGTGGCCACCCACCTATTCCAACTGGCTCAAAATAGTTCATTGGCAATTTACTATTTTAGCAGTTTTTCAGTTCCTAAATTTATGGGGCCATTTTGAGGACCTAAACGACGTTTTTTCACGACTAGGCACCTCAACAATAGTGAAAGGCTTTGATTTATCCCCCTAAATGAAGATCCCCATTGATACCTTTCCAATGAGCTATCATGCGCCCCAAATGGAGATCATATGCCAAAGTTACGCCCTCGGGAAGTTGATACACCAAACTACCCATAATAGGGTCCACAAAACTGTTGGTTTTTCATCTTCCGGGATTAGGGTTTTGGATTTTCTTTATGTTAAAAAGGCCTTCAGAGCCTCATTGTAATGATCATCTTCCTATGAATGAGTGTATCCATC
>JASDQU010290796.1:980-11227 GCA_032191745.1 Picea mariana | reverse complement strand
AGAAAAATGTTTGTCACACATGGCACTCCCATGTGGACTTCTAGAGGGAGTAGCCTCTAGAAGTCCACATGGGAGTGCCATGTGTGACAAACATTTTTCTACCACTATGGAAAGATACCTCCCTAGCTACGAGGGAGTCATGTTGATGTTTCGACATCGGTTGAGCCTTCTCCTAGATTGGGTTGTAGACCAAGTGAGATAGGACACATTTATCATAAAGGTGCACTTGTGGTAAATGGACCCAGATATAGTCCTTCCTTGATCATGAAAATGAATAATATGGACTCGAGGTGCTTGAACTGCTTTCTACGTGTCAATTAGCATGAGGTAAACATTCATTCACAGGTGTGTACTTGTGGTGGAGGAAGACATTCATTCACAAGTGTGTACTTGTGGTGAAAGATCCCGGTGTGGTCTTTGTCCTAGTCATCATGATTTGACAAGGAACGATAAAGACTCAAGATGCTATATGCTATTACATGTGGACCCAGAGTGAGCCTGATTTTAGAGAGAGTTAATTGGCTCAGAGGGAGAGTAGCATAAGGAGTTTCTCCTATGTTCATGTGAGAGAGAGACGTCTCCCAAGACAAGTTTCATGAGTCTAGGGTGAAGTTTGTATACTTCAAAGGCAAGCTTGGCATGATGAAAAATGTCTCCCTGGTTGAGAGGGAGTGTTGATGTTTGGACAATATTGAGAAGACATTCTCTTAGAATAATAATAATAATATAATTATTGATTATTAAATATCATCAAAGGAAGAGGGAAGGAGGTAGGCCAGCAAAGGCAATGAACAGGCAAGAGGAAGAATTTTGCAGGCATAATTAGAACAATCTTGCGGAAGAATCACTTGTATTGCAAGAAAAATTATAGCATACAAGCATAATTATAGCAATCGGTGGCACACCTGGTGAAGCCCACAACACCTGTGAAGCCCAAGATAGAAACACCTCGTGAAGATCACAACACTTGTGAAGCCGTTGCCATGGACTATTCATGGAAAATATTAGCCATGGACTATGCATGGAAAACAATTAAGGTTATGAAAATAATGCTAACTTACTTCATCTTGAATCTCAGTTCCTAAGTTTACATTCAAACCAATTAAACTATGTGTAACTTTATCCTAACTTTGCCTTATATGACCTCGATATGAGACCAAATAAAATGTCAAATTGAAAACTTACCATAAAATGTGAAATACAATTATTAGCGAAAAAACTTTAGATTAAATGAATTGGTTTTAGTGCCAAATTAATAAATCTGTAGAAAACACATTACTATTATTAGTCCCTACCGTCCCCGAAGGGCAGTGACTAATAAGAAAATAATAAGAGCTGTGGATCAATGTGAAACAAGAAAATGACGAGGAACGAATTTTATTTAAGCCACGATCATGGTTGTATATAAAGATTATTTTAGATTCGTCTTAGTTCGTTTATCTATGGCGACATTTATTATTAGTGTGCAGAGGAATCAAATTTGAAAATTATAAGTAACAAATTTTATTTAAGCCACACTCACGGAGTAGGATTAGTTTATGTTCTTCTTAATTCATTTATGTAGGTGGAATTTATTAATGTGGAGAGGAATAAACTTTGTTCAGGTGTTATTTGTTGGTTGTAAATGCAGTAAGATTAGTATATACTTTTTAATTCATTTATATGTAAGGCGAAATTTATTAGTGTGGAAAGGAATAAAGTTTGTTTAGGTGTTATTTGTAGGGAGTATTTTTTTTTTCTAAATTTTGTATTTTTAAAATCATATTGAAATGGATTTTATTTCTTCCAATGTTTATGTTTAATGTTTAATAATTTTTTTTTTTTTTAACATTTAAGGTATAAAAAAAATACATTTGTTTTTATAAAAATCTATTATCTACAAATATTTACATATTTACTAAATTTATAAGAATAAATTATATAATTAACATACATGTTATTTTTTTAAGTTAAAAAAAAATATTTTTTTTCATTTTCTTTTGTTTAATTTCTTATTATTATGTAAAAGAATTAACATTTTACATGAAACCTTTCTTTACCTCAATCATCATTATTAGTTTTGTGATTTCATTTTATATTAGTTATCTTCTTTTAATAGGAAATCTTTATATTCTTTATCCAATTAGACTCGAAAATATGAGTAGGATCTAAACAAAAAAGACTATAAATGATTTTCTATGCATAAAAAATTAAAAAAAACGAAAAAATGTAACTAAAATTATCTTTTTATTATATGTGAAGTAATAATTCTTTTCCCATTAAAATGTAAACATACTTTCCTTATAAAATATAATAATCTCTATTTAATATGATAATATTATCATTCCCTCCCTAGATGGGATGTTAGTTGTTCATCACAGATAAGTAGGACAGGTGATGGTGTGCTCCATATCTGACAAGGAGACGTGATCTCTCCTTGATGCCACCCTCCTCTACTTAATTACGATCACCTCGACTCCCTCTCACATTCACTCCTCTATGTACATGTTTCTCCTACTCCGGTGTGACAACTCCATTATCTTCATCATGGTGACGATTGACCCACCCGACCCTTTACTCCTACCCTTGTTTAAAGTTATGTTCTAGTGTATACTTTGGGCGACTACTCTTTTGTCGGGATCCCACAACATTTTCCCGTTTCTCTATGTTATTTCGGCACTCTCTTCGGGATTGGCTTCCCCACCTTCTCTTATGTGCTTGATTCCATCTTTATCCCTATGTTGGTAATGCCTAGGCAGTGCAGGCGACTAAAAAGGGGTCCTATGTGGTATCAAACTTACTGTTGAATGGCTCTTCGGCTGCCTATGCCCAATCTTCCTGAACCAAGTTCTTCGACATCCTCTTTGTTTTTATCCTCCCCTAAACAATGTGATCCTCCCCCTCTCTCCTCTCCTTGGACATGCCGAATTGAGTACATTTGAAAATGATGGAAACTCATTAGGTTTCACCCTTGCCCCCCAGCAGAGATTGCATCCTCCTATTGTCCTCCCTCTGTCCCATCTGCCCCTCCACTACCTCCACCCCATCACTCCACCCCCATGATGGAGACCCCTCCCTCGTCTCCTTCGCATGTCTGCTCAGACTATGATGCTTAGACGCGCCTTCTTACCTTCTAGGATAATTTGCAAAGCCTCGTCTTCGACGCCCGTAGGGGCATGGATGAAATGTGTTTTAGGATGGAAGTTATGGACAAACGGGGGGAGCGGTTGGAGCTCATGTTCACCACCTTTCTCGACTACCTTCACTCCCCTGGTACAACGACTGGTGCTCCATCCGCGACAGTTATTGCTCCAGCAACGAGCGCCCAAGAAACTGCCCCACACACAGAAGAGGAGCAAACATGACATGAGTGCTAACTCAACACTCGGTTCAGGTTATGGCCTTCATTTTAGTTTCTCTGGAGCTTAGGAGTTTCTTCATGCTCTTTTTATTGATTATGTGACACCTAGACTTTTATCAGGCCTTATGTGGCATCGTTTTGATTAGAGAGGGACCTGGATAATTAATCTATTTTTATCTTTCTTAAACTATATATTTTAGTTTTTAAATCTATTTTGTTGTGTGAGCTGATTCAATTTCCTAACTAAACGATTTAGACCAAAAAATAATCTGACATGAAAAAATTATTATATCCTTAATTTATAAAAAGTAATACAAATCTACTTACTTAAATAAACAATAATAATATTATCATGTCAACTCAATATAATCGTAATGTGTTTCAACAAACACAAACATATTGTGTCCCCTATATACTATAATAATATTATCATGTTAACACAATACATGCGTAATGTGTTTCAACAAACAAAAACATATTGTGTCTACTTTTTCGTTTGAAATATTCATTCATATCTTATTTTTTTATTTTTCATTTATTTTAACAGTAAACTAAATATTAAAATATTCATTGTATTATTTATAATTTTATAGCATATTATATGTTCACCCCATATTAAATACAAAATTATATATATATATATAGTTTGAGTCAAACTTTGCGTGAAGGCGGATGAGGTCATTCACGGAGTAAGGAATTATTATAGTTTTACACTTTGGCAACAAGAATGGAGGTGAATATTATAAAGTTAGCCTTATTTACTTTAGTTATGAGGTATGGATGATGAACTAATCTCAGAATTTTGAAATGAACATTCCTTTTTATCACTTGGATCTTAGTGAACGTTTCAAGTATTTAGGGTTTAGTTTCAAGACCAATTGTTATAGAAAGGAAGATTGGTGGTCATTGGTATTCAAAATTGAGAAAAGAGTTACACTCTAGTGTAATAGATTGACGAGACTACAATGACAACATGAGATTTGGATGTGGTGGTAGAAGCAGCGAAAGAACAAGGTTGCACAAAGTCATTTAAGGAGGCAGTGGAAGGGGGTCCAACAAGCTGCCAGGGGATGTCATGATGGGAAGGATAGACAACAGTCTTCCTAGATCTAACCATCCTGCCATAGGAAGAGGCATAGGCAACAAACCAGAAAGGTGATTGAAGAATGACTATCTAGCCAAGACCGTGGAGAACCCTTGGTATGAGGTCACCTCCCCATAGATTGGGAACTACATACAATACATGAAGGACCACACTACCATAGGAAAATTCATCGGAATTTGGCCCTCGGATAAAGTGGTATGGGTAAAATCAAGATGGACAATCAAACGAGAAATGAATCTTAAGATAGGATCCAAAGGATTTTTCACAATAATTTTTTCATGTACTAAAGACAAAGATAAAATATTTGATGAGGGGCCTTACTTCTTCAACTTGGTTGGACTTCGTATCAAATATGTTACGGAACAATTATCAACATGGAAAGAGAACTTCATAGCAGTCTCGATACACGCCCTATGCAAGTATTTGTGTGTATATGAACATGGAAAGGGATTTATCGAAATCAACAGTCATCTCCTATTAGGACATAGAATGGATCTAGACCATAGACTACAAACATATCCCATTCAGATCCAGGAAATTCCATGGGCATGGACACTTGTTTAGAGATTTCCCATAGAACATAGGATTAACAACAAACAAGGGTAAGGGGGAGGCAGACGTGGATGGCTTTGTAAATATTCCCAACAAAACGAAGGTGGGTTATAAAGGAATTAAACTAGTGGGAGAGGCCTACAGGAAGGATTCCAACAATTTCCAAGAACTAGAAACAAAGGATAACAAAGAAGATAATAAAGAAGGGAAGAAACAAGCAACAAAGAAGGATAAAAAGACATACAAAGGAGTAGAAATGAAAAAAAAATAGTTACAACAACGGCAACATATAAATCAAAGTATCGTAATCTCTCCAACAAAGTAAGGAGAGATTAATATGCAATAGCTGGAGGATAATGAAGGATCATAGGAGGAATCTAAGTGGGAGGAATCTCCCCAAAGTATGGACCTATAATATATGGAGGTGGATATCAAATCCCTCACACCAGTGCATGGTGAGTAGGAGATTAACAATATGGAGGTTGGAAAATTACACAAAATACAAAGGGAATTAGTCAAAGGGAAACTCAAAGGACCCAACCAAGATAACCTCACCTCGTCCTCTGGGAACATTGGTATCAAAACTAGCCCATTAAATACTAAAAAGAAATCAAAAGGGGAGGAAAATAAAAGGGGATGCAATCCTAATAAGAAGATATTGGAAGAAACATTAGCTCTGCTTGTCGACTCGAGTCAAGTATTGGGTCTCCCAAATAAGTATTTTCAACCCCAACCCAAATGTTAAATATGGAAATCTTCTCTTCAAATATGAGGGGTCTAAATGCACTTTCCAAACACATAGTGTTGAAGAAACAAATTTCCCAAGAAAAAATAGATTTAGTTATGTTGGAGGAAACTAAGTGCGACCACAACACATTATGTAGAATAGAATGTAGAATAGGGAAAAATTATGAGGTGGAATTTATAGAAGCCGAGGATGCCTCATGGGCGCTTCTTATCCTTTGGGACCCCTACATCATGAATGTATATCTGGTCCTGCAAACCTCAAGAGTTCTCATGGTCCACTATAAACATTTGGGATCCAATGACCAAGGCTATGTATCCAACACTTATGGTCCCTTGACTCCAACATCCAAAAGGAACTTCCTCAAGGAGATCTCCCGGCTAAGTATGCTCATGAAAGATCAACAATGCATTATCGCAGGGGATTTCATTATAATAACATCCCTATAGGAAAATAAAGGTAGACTACGTAAATTGGACTCAGAAAATTTGGCTTTGAAAGAGATAATAGATCAATTCCAACTCATAGATGTTTCAAGGAATGGGGGATGACACACATAGAGAAATAGGAGAGGAGTATTGAACCACATAATAGTGCGCTTAGATACATTCTTGGTTTCAAAAGATTTCTTTCAAGCGAAACAAGCTAACTCAACAGAGATCCAACCATTCTATGGGTTGGATCATTAGCCCATATCCCTCAGATGGGAAAACAACATGACACCTTGACCCAAACCTTTTAGATTCAAAAATTTCTAGTTACATTACCCAAACTTCATGCAGAATGTAACATAATGGTGGAAGGAGAAGAAAGATCCATATGGAACAAAGATGTATCAATTTAAGTAGAGATTGAAACACACCAAAAAATGTCGAGCAATAAATGGAATAAGGAGATCTTTAGGAACATATTTGAAGAAAAAAGAAGACTGGAAGAAGAAATGGAAAAAGTCTAGGAATAATTAATCCAAGATGGTCACTCCATATAACTCAAGGTAAAGGAGGAATAACTTCATTTGGACCTGAATTAAATAGAAAAGCAAGAGGTGATACTATACCACCAGAAATCCCGCATCTGATGGCTCCAGGTGGGGGAAAAGAACACTAAATTTTTCCACAATTCTCTATTATGGAGACGAATCCAAAACCACATTGATACTCTACTAGTGTGAAGGGGTGTAATAATGAAAAATCATGATGATATATAAAAAGAAATTGTTTGACATTTCAACAACATATTGAAAGAACCCGGTATAGATAGAGTGGAGGAAACACAAAGTATAAATCGATCGATCCCTATCTTGGTCTCTCTAGAACACAATCATAGCCTCATGTGAAAGGTGAACATGGACGAGGTAGAGGAGATGGTCAAGGAAATGTTGAAGGGGAAGGCTCCATGACCAAATAATGTCATAATGGACTTTTCCCAAGAAGTCTCACATTATTGGAAGAGACATATGTGTAGTGGTAGAGGAATTTCTCTCATAACGATATGTTGTTTAGGCCACTCTCCCACCTTCAATTCATGGATGGACCACTTCTCATGGGTCGACCCATGGTGAGGCAAGCGAGATCCATTAAGAAAATATTGGAAGTCTTCATGACAGCCTTCAATATGCACATCAACTTACATAAATCCAAAGTCTGATTCTTTAATACCCTTATCATAATCTAAGAAAACATAGCATGCATTTTGGGTTTCTAAGGGGCCTCCCTTCCTTTGAAATACTTAGTATCCCCCTCTTAGAAAAAACAATTTGCAACACCTCTTGGAAGGAGATCCTTACCAACATAGAAGAAGAGGAACAAAAGGATATTTAAACAACAACACCTCAACATAGAACCAATTCAATAGGAAGTATAGTCCAACATAAAGAAAAAAATAGTGACTACAACTTGGGTAGAGCAAGACTCACTCCCAATAAGAGAGGAAATTGAAATATCCAAGAATTGGAAAATGGGATAATGCCACAAGCAAGGTACTCCAACGAAAGTAACCCCCCCAAAGATTCAAGATTTCAAGAAATGAGAGCCTCCACCACTTGGATTTTTGAAAATGAATTTTGATGGTGCCTCGAAGGGTAATCCAGGCCTAGTAGGAGAAGTGGGGATCTTCCAAGACTCAATGAGAACAATCTGTAACATCTACACAACCAAAATTGGCTACAACTCCAATAATGGAGCAAAACTCGTTGGACTCATCATGTGACTAATGGTAGCAACCAACTTTGAATATCAAGAACAAATAGTTGTGGGTGACTCCTAGATTATAATAGAAGCTCTAAATAAAATAATCAATGGAACACCCCCAGAGAAAGTTTTGACAAGAGGGCATCTCTCCTTTGGTCTCTAAGAATTGGCTGAAGTCATTTGGAGTAACTCAACTATTATCCCAGTCCAGGTAAGAAGGGAATCCAATGCAATAGCATACTATCTAGCCAACATGGTTGTTGATCAGGAACTTAGAGAGAACTAATGGCAATGGTGGGAGGTGGGACAGGGGGAACTCCATGAAAATATAAAAAATATGGCCATGAGTGACAACCCCCTTTCATATGGGGTGAAAAATGTAGGATTCAATGACCTCGATGTGGGGATTCCAGTTGCGTATGCATCATCCTAATTACAATATTCCCCCACCTAGGCAGTTGTCGACATGCATCTAGACACGGGCCGATATAGATGGCGATTGTAATGAAAAGATTACAGTTGTATGGGAAAATCATAGTTTAGGTAATGGAGGTACGAAGGATCAGTTCAATGGTGGAAATAATGTAGCATTTAGGTGGGATGACACTCATGGCGCACCCCTTTATTATAGAGGAAATAATGAGTAGAAGAGGCCAAACTTAGGATTGTGTGAGAAGGGCCAAATTCGTTACTCATGATATGAAGAGGAGGCCAATATGGGAATAAAAGCTCATGATAGGATGCAACAATATAATGTTCAATAGTTGGATAGTTTACACAGAACCATAAATGAACTAGGTCTGAACCTTCTAGGTGTTGAAGACTAGTTTTCGAGCAAGTCATGGTGCCTCTGAGAAGTGAGGAGGTTGGTGAGTTAGGAATGTTCCATTACCCTGGGTCACTCAATCCTATCTACACGAATTGTTTTATAGACAAAGATCCCTTCATCCAAGGGAGATAATACTAGTGACATAACCCCACCTCTCTGGTGGTCGAGGATAGAGATTTGACTGCATCTTAGGGGCATTGATAAAAGGAAAATAAATATACCATTAAAGGTTTTCCATCGGAAACTGAAGTAGAAGAGAGGGGAGGGGAAGAACAATTACCAGTAGATCCGATGGGCCACATCAGAGCAGCAAGATCCATTGGAGAGGTGAGCTATCACTTCCACAGCCTCTGCTTGGAGCTAGAAAAGAGGGCCATGTCTATTGTTTAGGAGGAAATCCTCAAGAAGAGAAAGACAATATTGGAGAAGGATATTATGATGGAAGCCAAGGATTGGGTAACAGACCCAGCACAATCTCATACCAAGGACACCATATGCTTCTTCCTCATGGAAACTTATTGGTTAACCAAGGAGGTGGTGGCCCAGGCCATGGCACAACAACAAATACAAGACAAAGCCACTCTGCACGTTGTACATATTCTAGAGGCCATATTTGAGCTTTTCTATAAATCCCTATTTGGGATAAGCTTCCACGAGAGGACAACTGAAAACCCGAGTTCATAACAATAGAACCCAGAGGAAAATGTTAGTTTTTGAAGGAACCATGGAGCATCTTATTAGGTTGGATGATGACTAGATAGAACCTAACAGGCACCATAAGGAAGAACCAGTCAAGTACAACCAGACCAGCGAATGATGGAATCAACCTCGGGTTATCTTTCACTTTCTCCTTTCATTTGAATAATACAATTGTTTTTCTTTGTCATTTTTTGCTCTCCATGGGGAATTTACTCTCAATCCTCATATTGAACTTTGTAATAGCTAAGACCACTTATAAGTGGAACCCTCAAATTCCAGGATAGAATTATGGTTTCCAATTCGAGAAACTCCCGAAAATTACTGTATTATTTTGTGCATATATAATAAAAAAAAATTGTATCTTTTTTTTTTTTAAAAACAAACAATTTAAAAATGAGTTTTTACATACCTTGTATTTATTTATTACAATATGTTTTGGGGACCAAACAATTTAAAAATGAGTTTTTACATTTAATTCAAACCTTTTAACCTTGTATTTATTTATTACAATATGTGTTTTGGGGACCAAACAATTTAAAAATGAGTTTTTACATTTAATTCAAACCTTTTAACCTTGTATTTATTTATTACAATATGTGTTTTGGGGACCAAACAATTTAAAAATGAGTTTTTATATTTAATTCAAACCTTTTACCCTTGTATTTATTTATTACAATATGTTTTGGGAACAATGAAATATAGCCAAATCATGATAGGTTCAATTATCACCATCAATTTGAACAATGCCCGGCACATGCTCACAATCATAGTATATATCGAACAAACCA
>JASDQU010290794.1:1950-14432 GCA_032191745.1 Picea mariana | reverse complement strand
ACCATTTCCAAATCAGAAATTTATCAGGAACACAAACTATCGAAAAATGTGCCTAGTCCTTCAGGCACAAAAACTGAAGAATTTTGTGCTTTGTCCTTCAAGCACAAAATTTATACTTGGCTACTGGGATCCCTGTTCGGACTTTGTTGCTTGTTGCCCGGACCCGCTATCCTAGCGGTAAACTTGAGGCTTTCTTGCGTCCTCTGCGGTGTGCAACCTACTACTCTATTTCTCTGCAACCCTGCGATTGCTTTGCACTGTGGCGACTGACCTCTCTTCAACAACCCACGTCCCTGCAACTTCTCTTTGACGACGGCTCCACGATTTGCCTCTTCTACATGCCCAAGCCACACTACTTGCTCTTCACTATCGACCCACNTACTCTAGTGCTAGCAGCTAGTCTGCTACCTCCGTTTCTATCGGCCTTTACCTTAGTCCATGTGTCTCCCTCTGACCCATGATCTATCCAGTTTCCCACACACGGATCTTTAGCTCCTGTGACCATACAACTGTACGACTCGTACGCCTGTAACTTTTTTTTTTTGAATTCATGCAACTTTCAAAAATTACAACATGTGTGCACTTGGTTTCCTTTTCAAAACTGATCACTGCTTGATACTATGTTAAATTTTGGCACCCAAAAACCAACAATTTACTTGCTATCAAACCCTTGCTATAATAAATTTATTAAGCATATTTTACTGAATAAAATCACGACTGATTTTTAACGATCTAAGTTAATAAATCAGTGGAATCAAAAATAAGAAACCATACACATTTGCACACAATTTTCTGGGTAAATACCCCTGGAAAAACACCTAAGGGAAAACCAATACCTTGTTAATTTTATTAAGATAAAATATGGATTCTCGTCTTGGGATAATGACCCACCTGATGAATAATAAAAAACAACAAATATACTATCCTATCACACCTCGAGATCTGTCCTTCGATCTTGTTGGCTGCTACTCCTTTGTTGCCCCTTTGCTCCTTTCCTCGGACTTGTTAGCACAAATTTTCACCCTCCAATTGAGTTGATAAATATGTTATTACAACAATGAAAACTTGACTAATTCAAGGAGAAAAGCCCCAAATTTTCATGGGCTAGACCCTTCTCTGTTTGGGCTAGTGCCTGCTAGCCTCAGAAGGGAGTCCCTAGGGTGATTTTGCTGCTGTCCTAACTCTGATTTTATGCAAAATAAGACAAAAAACAACGGATGTGACGTCTTGGACAGCGTGTTAATTCCATCCAAAACAAGGGAAAAATATAGTTTGTTTACTTGGAGGGATCCTGTAGGGCTAGTACACGAAATGTAGACGAGAAATAGAGAAAGAAACTGTTCAAAAGATCAATTAAACCACGAAAAGTGACTAATCTAATTGCAAAAATTCACAAAATACCAACAAGAAAAAAGGTTAGAGAACAAATGCAAGATTTCTTTATTTATAGGCTTGCAAGAGGGTTGGTTGCGCCACACTTGCCAAGTCCACAACCGGTGCAATGATTTAAAAAGAGTTACTAGATTAAAGAATGAGAGAGAGGAATGAAAGAATAAGTATGCTATTTGCTGCTAAAATCCGATTAATAACCAATGAAGACCATCCAATATATAGGAGAGGAATGTGAAGTAAATAGGAGTTAATGCACATGAGAGAATAAGTGTGAGTGATAAATTTAATAATTAATGTGCATGAGGGAATAAGTGTGATTGAGTAATGTGCATGGGTGAGTTATGAGTGAGAGTGTATGGAGGATAATTTTAGCTTTCCAACGCATGTTAGATTGCTAGATTTGGCCAAGGGATGAGAGAGTTATGAGTTAACGGAAAATTCACCTTATTTTTTAGGAATTTCTTAAAATTTAGGAATTTTGGGTCTAAAAGCAATTTAGGGAGAATTTTTAGAAACTAGTTGCATAAAAAGTGAGAATATGGAAAGTGAGAGGAATAAAGTGAGAAAAATTAGCCTTGAGTGGCTAAACTTTTTCCAGACAATGCCACGCCACCCATGCCCCACCTCTTTAGCTTAATTAATTCCCATTTAACACATAATCCTTGGAAAATGTGCCCTTGGTCCATGATGCCATGTAAATGCCACATCATCTTGATATTCTGCCACATGTTGAAATCTAAGCCTGCCACTTGTCACTACTAGAGATGATGATGATGACTGCTAAGAATACAAATTTCCAAAATAGCCATCCGGTCCCCAAAAATTGAAACTTCTCGAAACTAACCCAAACTCTCCACAAATGCTCAGAATGACTAGGATACCACCATCATGTGTCCACTGCGAAAAATAGACATTACTAAAAATAGAAAGTCCTTGTATGCCCATGCTATTATACTCATTGGATTTGATTTTCCGCAAGGAATTCGAATCCACAATCAGAATCGGCATGCGAGCCTTGGTGCTCAACTTGCTAAAAATATAAATCTGTGCCAAATCATCCCAGAAAAGGCCCAAAGGTCTCAGAATGTCTGAAGGATCAATGATATGTGCTCATAATCTGAATCTGGGGCCTCGAGCTCAAACTACTAAAAATAGAATGTTCTTGCATGTTGCTTGAAAAAGTGCTATCAGGTCTAGAATCATGCAAGGACCATCCCTATGTGCTCATAACTACTACAAACTATCAAGATACCCACTCAAACTATGTCTCCTAAAAAGTAGCAACACCTGTTGTATGTAGACATCTCTCTCAAATGCATGGGAAACCAAACTAACTTTAACTCTGAACAAAATAACCCTGTACCAATCATATACCTGCGTTCGATGGGAACCAACCTCTTGCTCAACTCTGGGAGAATCTTAGAATGCTAGCCAAAATAGTGCATGCTGGCTCTTAACTCTTAAGATTTTCAAGGATGAAAATCTAGGGGTTAACAAGACTCTACCCCTGCACACTTGGATGAAAGTCCTTCTCCACCCAATACAATGAAATATCAGTATCTCACTTTGTGTGCGTCTCCTCCTCTCACCTAGGCTTTCTTTTATAATTTTGAGTTTACCCTAAATTCCAAACCCTAGATCTCCAAAGTGATCAATGATTGAGATTAAATCCCACCTTCACTTTATAATCTAATGGTTAGGATTTAATTAAACTCACTAATGTTAAATATTTATGCATTTGACTTAAATTAAACTCCATTAATTACAAAAGTACATTCGCTTTAATTATCAATTAATTAAAGTGAATCTCCTAAGTCTTGAGAGGCATTAAGGACGATTTCCACATGTTAGACATGAAACCGATGTGGAATTACCTGCTCGATGCTACAAACATCAACAAGTTGAACATCACTACTTACAAATTATAAGTAAGCTATATTACAATTAAAACCATAATAAAAACAACGTTATGCTTCATTAATCCTTTCTCTTTCAATGGAAGAGTCAATTACTTGGTAAGCATGAAGGAGCAAGTTTGTAGTTAACACACCATCTCAATAGGTATACAAATTCGATTGTATGGTGTATGATATAAAATGAAAAATGTAGTGATACAAACACTGAGATGTGCACACAAAAATACTTCACCAGTTATTTATTCACAAAGACCTCTATCTATATAGAAACATAGTAGTAGACTCCTACCGAAAGACTCCAACTTCAACAACTACTTTACTTTAACTCATTAACCTACAACTAATCATTCCTAACAACACTTATACATGAGATGTCTATACTCTAAAACAAGATTCCTAAGTAATAGCCTGTTGCATTTCTGTATTGGAGCGTTATTCTCCAACAACCCTCTTAATGCTACAAAACTAAACTGAGTGACAACCAAAACTCAAATTAGAATCTTCATCTTTATCAATGTCTTCTCCTTTCACCATTTTGAAATCTGAGTGACAACCAAAACTCAAATTAGAATCTTCATCTTTATCAATGTCGTCTCCTTTCACCATTTTGAAATCTGAGTGAACCAAAATTCAAATTAGAATCTTCATCTTTATCAATGTCTTCTCCTTTCACCATTTTGAAATCTGCAAGCATGAAACTCCATCAAGCTGTCTCGTTTCCCTGGAAAAAGTATAATTCGCAAGCTCCTCTTTTATTGAATTCTCGATTTCCTAAATCTCATGTTACCAAACTCCCAAATTTCAACTCTCTTGAATTATTGGAAATCAATCTATATTGAGCAAATTTCTTTCAGATTCCCCGTCTGGTCTTGGAGATTCATCCACTGCAGATTAAGAAATCACTTCTTCTGTTTATCTTGTTTATCTGTCATCTTCATAGTTTGTTTTTTAAATTAGAGACATTTCTAAGTTCTAACATGCTTGAAATAATTCAAAATTCTCTTCTATTAATTTTAAAAACTCCAATGAAAAGAATCTAATATTGTTTCCCCCTCTTCTTTTTCCTTTTCTACATTCTCCATAACTATAGGTTGAACCATATTAGGTAGGTGACAATGATGGTTACTCATGGTGGCAGAAATCTTCACCAATCAGCGACAGATTATCAATCCTGCCTAGACCTTTGAATCTCCATTTGGTGGCTCTTCCAATCCTCTTCGGGTCTCCTCTCGCGGTGGCTGGGCCACACTTCCACACTCTTCAAATGATGATTGGCTGACCTCTCTTTAAGTGACGGTTGGCTCCTACAACGACTTCTGGCTCCTGCAACGACTTCTTTTACCATTGGTGGCTCTTCTCCAACATTACTGGTGGCTTTCTTTTTCTTCCACAACGACCTCCTTTTGATCTGCAAGTCCCTTCTAATTAGTGGCAGTCTCCTTCACAATGCTCTACACAATTCCTCAGCCACAGATTTATTGCACTACACTAGTAGACTCTACAACACTTTCTGCACACAAAAAACTAACAGAAAATTGAACTGCAAAACATTCTACAATATTCTACATAAATCTAATCTAATATCCTCCTACATATCCTAAGGTGGATTACATCTCATAGGCTCTGGTCGCACTCGTGTGAAAATTGCAGCAATACAAAGACGAAAAAATTCTTCACCAATTCTTTATTCTCATATATTTCTATATATACACAAAATATATGCACAAACAAAATAGTAGAGTCCTATTGAAAGACTCCAGTGTCGACAACAACTAACCTTCCTATTTTAACTCATTAACCTATAAACTTATAGCCAATCATTCCTAACAACGTGACTTATACATGAACCTTCCTATTTTAACTCATTAACCTATAGACCTATAGCCAATCATTCCTAACAATGTGACTTATACATGAACTGTACATAATATAATTCCTAATTAAAAGTCTATTACATTTATGTATTGGAGCATTATTATCCAACAATATGATGATCAATATCTATGGAGGATAAGTTCATCCCTAGTTTCATTTATTAGTGGATGACAATTGTGGCTATAATATGTTGTAATCTTATAAATATTATGACAATGCCTATTACACAGTTAAACAAAAATTATTAAGTGTTTCATTTGTAAACCTTTAGTAAATAACAAAGTGTATTAAATTTGAACCATTGAAAGCATTCACATTATTGGATAGGCATAAAATTTAAAAATTTCATATTTCAGAAAGACCATAAACAAATTAAACATAACCCAAAAGAACAGGACCTGAGAATAGTCACCATGACAAACAATTGAATGGAGGTTGACACTAATTGAATTTTAGTAATTGTTAGGTTGACGCTGGTTGACGCTGATTGAATTTTAGTAATTGTTGCTACACTTGTCATTCTCCATTACTATCTTAGTCAATTACACGTCCAACTTAACAAATTGAGGTTGCGTTTCATATGGGACACAATTTGGTTTGGGTTGAAAACCATATTTCTTCTTTTGTAGCTCTTGTACTATGCACCTAAGTATGAAATGAATCCATACATTCTCCATCTCCTCGCCTGGCTTATTACAAGACCCCTTTATCTAGATAAAATTTCAAAAGTTAGTAGTGATATCCTTCACTATATTCTTGAGCTTCAAAATTAACTTTCTTATTTAACTCTCTTGCAAGTTGATTAACACTGAGCTTCAATCTCAAATTTGACGAGAATTAAGCTATATCACCTCCTCTATTTATGATAATGAAGTATGAATTTTCATAAAGAACCTCATTGTTAAACTCCAAAGTGATTAAAGTGCCCTAGTTGCAAAGGTTTGCAATTTACTTGGCCTTGTGGGAGTTTTTACCCATTGGACAAAAGGGTTGCCCCTAATAAAATCTCTACACATGTTCCAAGTTTGATGATTTCCATTTATGTGAACTTCTCTTCATGCTGAGTTAATTAGCCTATTGATCAACATTGCATAGGGTATTGAGTCCATCAATGTCTATTGTTAAGAAGTACTTATATTCACGGTAATTTTGGTAGTTGAATTGGGATGGGGTTGGCATGTATTTCAATCTCTACACATGTTCCAAGTTTGATGATTTCCATTTATGTAAACTTTTCTTCATGCTGAGTTAATTAGCCTATTGATCAACATTGCATAGGGTATTGAGTCCATCAATGTCTATTGTCAAGAAGTACTTATATTCACGGTAATTTTGGTAGTTGAATTGGGATGGGGTTGGCATGTATTTCAATATGTTGACACACTCTGATCACATGTTATAATTGTGGTAGTTTTATTGATGAGTTGATGGAGGTTGTTTCCCATTTTCTTTATTGTGTAATGTATTATGGTATAATTTATCCCTTATTTCAAGGTGATTGACAATGCTTTACATATTCCTATAGCAGTTGACCACTTGGTAAAAATTTGCATCCAAAATTGGTTTTGATGGATGGTTCATCTATGTCATGATGGAATGGTGTTTGATACATTCCTCACTTCTACTTTGTTTAAGATGATTTGGTTATGCTTTTGAAATGCTAATGTTGTGTAGATCCACTATATTGCAACCATGCATTATAGCTTCATTGTTTTGTTTAATGATCTAAATGGTTGGTTCTTATGTCATTAACCATGTTTATTGCGGTCCTTCGGTCATTTGGAAAAGTTGAGTTCTTGCAATGTTTTCCACTATTCAATTTCTATATGTGGTAATGATTTATGCACCATGCTTATATCTTTTTCCATTACTAGCAGTTGGTTGTTGTAATACCCCTAGCTTTGACCCATGAGTTAAATGTGATCATATGATGTATATATAATTAATTTGTGGTAATTTTTGTCAATATCAAGCCTCGTGGGTTAAGTTGAATGACTCGTGATGTAAATACCTTGTATATATTTCTAGCATGGATCCCAAAGCAATGATTGACTAGAGAATGGTTAGAAATATGAATTCATGTTTAAACGATTTATCGACATATGTATGTTTTGAACACTTCCTACTCACCATGTGGATAAATATTACCATGGTGCACTTTATAGCATGATACACATGTATGTAAAGATGAAATATTAACATAACGTAAACCAACAAATAGGTTGCAAAAGAGAAAAGAGGGAACCATGAATCAACGAGAGGGGAATACTAGGGGTTCCAGGGAGATAAAATTTAACCTATTATGCCCTATGTTTAATTATTAACCTTCCATTATTTTGCGAAGTTCATTGCAAGCCTTTCACCATCCTCAACTTCATGTGTTCTTACCCAAAGAAAATAACGCTAGAAGGAGAACACTTGGTTCCATGCAAGTCAAAGGTATATGCCACTTTCTTTTTTGCATGGAAGCTTCTTCTTGTTCCTTCATGATATCAACCTAAGAGAATTACATTTGTGTCCATTGTCGGTGTCTACCTCCAACTTGCACCAACAAATTCCATGAGATTGTGAGCAATATGACTATGTGGGGGTTTATGTGTCTGGTAGGAAGAGGGTTGGAAATCCATTGCTGAAATAGTGTGAGATTGGGAAAGGCTAGTGACAATTGTTTTTGGAAATTGTGCCAATAATTAACTGTAGTCAAGCTAAGTTCTACCAACCCAAGAACCTAGAGGACAATCTAACTATTCAAGTTTCCCTTGCCTACATTGGAACATTAGAGGGGATACATTTTCTTAGGGATTGTGCATAAAAGAAGGGGAATTCCAAACCTTGTATTGTGTATGGATGTGATAAAACAATTGGTGGTTGATTGAAGGTTGGGTGTGTTGCTTGGAGAGATCCCGCTAAGAGAGATTGCGGTAGATGTCTAGTTCCAACAAATTATGAGCATTATGGATTGCATTGAGTGAGTTCTAGAGACAGATCTCTTCTCTTCACCATTTTGGTTTGATAGCCCAACTTAGGGGTGTAATCTCCATCAAATTCCTATGGTTGAGTGGTGAACCACTTGCTTGCAACCAATTTGGTGCTGAAATTCTAAAAAATGATAAGTGTTTTCCCTATTTCCTATATGAATTATCTTTATTTGATATATATTTTGTTCCATCTTTCCAACACTCTGACCCTCTATGCTCACGAAGAGCGAACATTCCATGAGTGGGATTTGAACCTAGGTGGGGATGATAACGACTTATCCTCTCTACGACTTGAGCTAGACTCAATTGAATTTTAATTTGAAGGACACAAGGTGGGTTTTGATCCACTTATGTGTGCATGGGTCATGAGATCAATTAATATAATCTCTTTGGGTGCAACAACATGTTTGATCACTACCTCAAGGTGACCCTAACGAATTTTTGTTATTGATTGAGAAAATTTGACTGGTCCTTCAATTCTTCACTTGTTTAATTTGATGTGATCAAGTGGCAATCATATCCTTGTGTTCATTCTATTGATGAGTTTGAATAGGTCTTAGTCAATTTGTTTGTTTCAATGAGAGATCAAATGGCCTTGATGTTGCATAGTCCACCTTTGAAGTCATGTTTTGAAGCATGTTGGGGGCATTGTGTATAACCTGGTGTTTGTAGAAATTTCATGAATCGGGAAATTAATGCAATTAAACAATTTACCTCATTTACTCGAGGTTTCTCAGATCTAATCCTTGTGGACTTTCAACCTTAACACTCATCTTAAATATCACATTATAGAAATAATATTTTACGTCTCTTCAACCCAATTTCACCAAGTAGTCCAAGAGAATAAATACCATATGAGTGTACATTAATACCACAATTTTATATCCATTAGGGCACACTTTTGAAGGTTATAATAGATCTAAAATGTCTTATTACAACATATTATAACAACAAAAAATATTCTCCTTTTTCTTCTAGATATGTGTTAAATCACTTAACCAATTCAACTATATGTTATGTCAAATCAACATGATAACAAATGTTGAAATCTACTCAATCATGAAGATAAAATAAGATGAAAATCAAATCTACAAGTACATAAAATTTAGGTCGCTGGAAACTTCTTATATATATATATACCAATTTTGTGATAAAGTTGTGGTATGTACTTGTAATCTCTCTCTCTCTCTCTCTCTCTCTCTCTCTCTCTCTCACACACACACACACACACACACACACACGTGTGTGTGTGTGTGTGTGTGTGTGCCGATGACATACAAGTACATACCACAACTTTATCATAAAATTGGTACAAGCTAAGCTCTCCAAACTCCATATAAGGAAACCATAATAAAACCGTAGTCGTCAACTCTAATTTGTTGTTGTTTGGACAGCATCGAAAGACATTCTCTTAGAGTATAATAATTAATAATATAATTATTGATTATTAAATATCATATATAATAAGTAAATGATAATAATAAATAGTTATTGAGTATTCAAGGGACACATCCTTTCATGGATGGTCACCATATGTTCCCTATTTATGGAACACTCATCATTGTAATAATATATCGATTATATCTCATATGAAGAAATACAACATGGTATTAGAGCTAGCCAGGATGGCCCAGGAAAATGAGAGTAGAGTAAAATGTTGGGAGTGTTAAATTTATGGGGTTATTACAATCTCTATGTACAAGATATTTACTTTTTTACTCCTACCTAAATTATAAAAAGAATTCCATAAATTATGGTGGTCAGTAATTTCTAGTAAAAATGTCTAATTACCTAAATATGAGGAATGTAATACATATTTACTTCTACCTATATTTATGCAAAAAATCACATGAATTATGGAGGAACAATTTAACAAAGTCAAATTCTATGTGGATGGATTATAACCAAATTAATGTTTGGTTAGTTACAAAAGTATTCTCCAACTATTTATAAGAAATAAAATTGAATTTAATTTTAAATTTATTTTTTCAAAGAGACGCCTTTTTTGGATCAATCTAATATTACTATAAAAAGACACTTGAAAGACACAACAATAGACACACACATTTTTTCTCTCTCACACATGGGATAAGTGATCTAAGGAAGAGACTAAGAAGTTGAAATTTTCTGAGTTACTTACTGAGGTTCTAGTGTTTACTAAAGTAATATCGCATATCATTGGAAGTAATTACCACTTGTGGAAAATTGTGTTTGTTTAATTTAACATTAGAAAATCAACATGGTTAGCCGTATGATATCAAATATATGATGGATGTGTGTTGGTAGCCGTATGACATCGAGTATATGATGGATGTGTGTTGGTAGTCGTATGGCATTGAGTATATGATGGATGTGTATTGGTCATAGTAGAAGACATATTATTTGGAGGGTCATTGTATATAGTTGTGCACAAGATAAATTGATCTCCTCTAGGAGATGCTTTTTGTTGTTCTTGTTTCTTGTTCCGGGAAGGTCACATGTAATAGCCCTGAGAAGGAGCCATAATGACGGTCATAGGAAGAAGACATGGAGGGAAAGGCCTTCCAACATGATATCAATGAGAGACATTGCCAAACATGATGCTCAGAGACAAAAAGTCTCTAGGAGCAATGTACATCCCAGGACAGGACCATGCCAGATAGTAGAGACAATTCCATTGATCATGGATACAACGAGTCAAGATCAAATGTTAGAGGACGAAATCGAGCCATGAGATGTTGAGGAAGCAAGCATGGAAACAATTCCAGTGTACGTAGAGGCATTCCCAGAGAGGGAGGCAATACTACATCCAAAGGGAGCATAGATTGAGTTACCTCTAGAGAAGGAGTAAGATCTAACCTCAGTGTCAGAAGAAGCAGAGACGGAGGATGAGTCACCTCCATCTCCAGAGGGAGTGTTGATTTTTTTCAGCTTCCTGAGACATCGGTTTCATGAGGGAACCTCGATATATCAATCTGATTCAAGTATGGTCCAAGATGACTTAGCATGATCAAAATTTAACCATGTTTCTCTGGGCAAAGGAATCCATGACTGCAGTGTATGTTCAGAACAAAAGTCCTCATAAGACTTTGAGGAACATGATGCCCGAGGAGACCTTCACCGAAGTGAAGCCTGAGGTTGGACACTTCAGGATATTTGGGTGTCCAGTATACATTCATGTACCCAAGGAAAAAAGGATCAAGCTAGACCCTTTAGGAAGAAAGGGTACATTTTTGGGGTACGATGAGTCTTCAAAGGAATATCAGATCTACATCCCTGGTCAGAGATAGATTGAGGTGAGCAGAGATGTTACTTTTGAGGAGGAGGTATCCTTTAAAGAGATCTAGAGGATCTCACATGGAGATTGATCAAATTTATCCAATTGATCATGTTGATCCTCTAGCTCCAATTGATGTTCCTAGAGATATTGTAGTAGTTCAGAAGAGACCTACATGGGCTCGTCAAACTCTGCAAGAGGTATAAGGATATGTAGCTCCTCATGGTACCTTCCGAGTGAGAAAGATACCTAAAAAATATTCATGCTATGCCGCAGCTATGAGCCACATCATTCATTTTGAGCCTTCATGTTATGAGGAGGCAATTAGTCATCCAGTATGGAGAGATGTCATGATGGAGGAGTATCAATACATCATGAATAATGATGTTTGGGATATTGTTACGAGACCTAAGGGGAAGTTTGCAGTGACTTCCAAATGGATCTACAAGATCAAACAAACAGTTGACGGGAGCATCGAGAGGCACAAAGCAATATTTTTGCTAGAGGATTCTCTCAGGTGGAGAGAATAGATTATGAGGAGACATTTGCTCCTATTTCTCGATACACTTCTATCCATATGATTATTTCGCCTGAAACATCCATGGGTTAGAGAGTACATCAGATGGATGTAAAGACAACCTTTATCAATGGAGAGATTGAGGAAGAAGTATAGATAGAGCAACTAGATGGTTTTCTAGATGGTTTTGTGATACATGAGAAAGAGTCTCATGTGTGCAGGTTGAATATGGCCTTGTATGGACTCAAGCAACCACCTCGAGCTTGGTATGAAAGGATTGATGGAAACCTGATGATTTTTGGGCTTAAAAAAAAGTGTTATTGATCCCAGCCTGTACTACAAGACTGTTAATGGTGAGTCATTGATTTTGGTCCTCTACATTGATGATTTATTCCTCACCTATATAGAGAGCCTTATTGTTGAATGCAAGTATGTGTTGGCCTCTAAGTTTGAGATGAAGGACCTTGGTATGATGGACTACTTCTTGGCACTAGAGGTGTGGTAGAGAATTGATGAGAGCTTCCTAACTGGGGGGAAGTACACAATTG
>JASDQU010290793.1:0-14348 GCA_032191745.1 Picea mariana | reverse complement strand
TTTCATATTCAGCAAAAGCCACAGGCTTCATTTTACAATCAGTTATATGTTTAAATGAAACTTGCACCTGACAATTGTTTCTTAGTATCCTTTTGATGCAAGTTAATTTGATTATATATATATCGTGGTGAATGAATGTTCATGTTTATTTCAGTTTAATGGTTAATGGTTTGAATAATCAATAAACTCCTAGATTTTAATTTCTTGTACTTAGCTTAAAAGCCTTAGTATATTTGTTAGGGACTACCCCCTTGGCTTCGCTAGGAGTTGGCCTAGACGGAGGAGTTGAGGATTAGGTGACAGCACCTTAACTCTCACTTGCCCCCAAGGACACACCGAATGGATATAAGATTTCTTCCACGTCTCCCAGGTGTGTATAAAGCGGCAACAAGTATGATGAGTGTCTTCTGCTGAGAATTTTGGTGTAGCTGCTCTCCACCAGCCAGCCATCATTTCATTAACTAGAAAGCCTTCTTCATCAGCCTATTGTCCCCTATCTAAGTTTCCTGTGAGGGTCGCGAGACCCTAAGTAAGGTGGCTGGGCCATCCTTAAGGCAGCCGTTCCTTCTCCTGGTTGCTCTTCCTATGCATGAGGGTTTGTGGGGTGGTTTTCACTGTACTTGTGTGAAGTTCTGGTGGCATTTTTAAACAGTCCTATAATCCTCTTGGCAAGAGATCTCACCCATGAGGTAGATCCATGAACTTGGACTTTTTCTGAGCATATTATTTGTGTCACTCCATCTCTTGTGTGGCATGAACTCCTTCAGTGATCAGAGGTAAGATGTCAAGGTAAGCTACTTGATTCAGATCCATTTCGTTAGATCTGTATGTTGTTTTAAAATATGAAGATTTTATCATTGTTAGATCTGCATATACTTGTTTAGATCTGTTAGCAAATGCTTAGATCTGTTATATACTTGTTTAGATCAGTTAGCAAATGCTTAGATCTGCTTATCTTAGATCTGTTATCAATAGATCTGTTAGCAAATGTTTAGATCTGCTTGTCTAGATCTGCTATCTAATGGTAAAGTTATTGCTTTGATCTATGATCTATCTTGCCTCTAAGAAAGAGTTTATGTCTGAATCCATTCACTGACTGTGAACAGAATAAAATCTTAGATCTGATCTTTGTGTACACTCAGGAATAGGTGTATGGTGTAAACCTATTTCTGGTTGAATCTAATTGCTGTCAGTTCAGATCTGTGWTTARTGCACACTCAGAAATTGTTTACAAATTCAAATCTAATTGTTGTTTCTCTGATCTGATTTCCTAAGCAGTATTGTATTGGTTTACTATTCCAAGGTTTGATTTTTCTGTCTAACAGATTTGAAAGATAGCAATTTTCTACTTTGTTTCCCTAAYTCTAACATGCAGACCTGTAAATCCTTGTCACAAACACTAGAGGATTGGAATGACCAGATGTCTTATGCATTCATGAGTTTAGGTGAGTGTTAAAAGTGTTATTATACCACAAGATACGCCAACCATACTAGAAACAATTTCAGATCTGAAAGTTCAAGCTCAAAAAACCCTAGACATAAAGCTTTAAAATGCAAATCGTTTCATTCAATAGTCGAGTTGTTGGCCTTGTTTTAGCATTGATTCACCTTTGTCAAACACATATACCACAAGGATGCCTCAATGTTGGCATAAATTCTTTGCAAGAGGGCTTAGATGAGAACAAGATTAATGTTCACCACACGTTTCCAAGCACGAACCAAAGCAACCCCACAAATAATAGAAACTCAAACAAATTTAGGGTCACTTGATTATTTAAGGTTAGATCCAATGGTTAAACAATGTAAACAAGATCTCTATCAACCGTATGCCAACTTGAAGAAAATTTAACATGGATATCTAGTTAGCAAGAGAAAGATCTAAGTTTTATAAGATATAACAATGAAAATGCTTAGATCTATCAATCTAGATTGATAAATCAAACAAATTAAGCCCTAGATTGCCAAAACAAACAAAAAGAAAGGTGAAAAGAAAAGATTTTTTTTTTGGATTTTTTGGTTGAAAAAATAATAGACCAATGCCTAGACAAGGCTATGGGGTCACTACACAATTCTAAGTGAAGCTTAAGCGTAAAGATGAGACAATGTTCAAGGCACCTAAGAGAATTCTCTCTCAAGTGTTGTCTATGGAAAATAGGCTTTGTTATCCCAATTTTGTGGGATAACTAAGGAGATCATGTCTCGAGGCCCTCAGGTTGCAGATATCGAGTGTCGAGAGACTACATGACCAGCAGTGTCCACTTGCACAAATGGACACCCTTCTCACCACCACACAAGCCAGGATTTTCAAGATGGCATCCACCACACTCGCTAGCTTCTGGAAGACAATTGGCCTTGCTCCATGAGGTACTAGTCAAGTATTATGGTAAGTGTCATTTCAATATTTGAGGCATTTGAGTATGGTGTATCTTAGACTGCTTTAGATTTCATGACATATGCTTGGCCATTATGCATTATGCTCTGTTTCCCCTTGGTGGTTGACATTATGGCCTAGTAAATGGTCTTCCTTGGGAATGGGTTTGCTACTAGGACCTCCCTTGAAGAGCCATCGTACCGTTCCCGATCATACTTACCACTTTTCATCACTAAAACCCCCCAGAGGGATTGTTGTTGGGTAAAAGATAAAATCCTACTTATAAACCTTCCAGATGCTCCGCCCAGGGATCCCCCAAGAAAGAAATGAAATGCTTATCTTTAAGAAAAGGGGGAACCCACAAGAATAATGATTATGGATACTTAAAAGGTTAGATGGAGGATAGGAGGTCTCATCACAAGCCGACCTATCATGATCATGGATATCTAGTGGTATGACATTACCATCATCTGGTCACCAAGCCAGGGTAATGGCTCTCAGTTGCATGGCTGAGAGAAAGGGGGTCTCATCACAAGCCAACCTTCTCATTTCCGCCAGGTATTTGTGGGTGACATTCTGGACACCACACCGGGATAGTGACCTTCAACTTGTCCTTAAATTATGAAAGAAACAAAGAATGGAAAAATGATGGGCTTGGAAAAATTGCATAGCAAACGAAAGGGCCACACACACTCTACAAAGGCACCCATGAAAGAGACACTACAACCCCTTGTATGTCAAGAACCCCATGCCCTATCAGTCTTGATCCTTAACCACTTCATCTACTTTACATGGCTTAGAAACGGATCACTTGGGAAACACTCCTTGACCTAGGAAAGGTCTACCCAATAGGTCATCTTGTCAACCTTCCCATATCCAAGCTTGGCAAGTCGCATAATGTCTTTGAGAACTTACTTGTTTGACATGGTAGTCTTTGAGCACTTACTTATTTGACATAGTAATCTTTGATGCACATGCTTAGGTGGATCATTTATTGATTTGATTTACTCATCATGATATTTTGACTTGAGATCCTTGGGGGCATGCTTATTTGTCTTTGCAGGACCTAGTTGGTGGACGGTTTTGGAGGAACAAGCCTAGATTGGGCTTCCATGGGGCTTGGAGCCCACATGTTGGATGCCAAGGGCCCGCATGCCAGATGAGAGAGATGAAACTTCGGAGGCCTAGAAGACATTGTGGACGACATAACCTAGCCCTCACATGCCAAACGTTTTGCCTAGGAGAGACAAAATGTCACCTTTGGTGGTGACGTTGAGGTAGGGTTTGGTGGTGAGGTTGTTATTCATTGACACAAGGGCGTTTTGAGGAGAATGAGGCTTTGACCATGAAGAAGTGACTTTGGATGATTGACATGTGGCTTTGGGAAGCCTATCTACACTCCTCCAACGCCAACGACTTGCTCCTAGTGTCAAAACGCCCCATAAACAGGTGGCGTCACCTTAAGTTCGGGTTTCTTTTTAAGTAAAAGTAAATTTTAAGTGAATTGTTTAATATTATTTGTGTAAAGTGGCAAGATTACGGTTGTTGACCCCTAGTCTTGTGGTTTACCCTAAATTTATGTGGACAAACTATTTAGAGACATTTTTTATAAATAGAGATCCTAAGATCTCATTTTAAGACACAACTCTCCCATTTGGAGAAGGATTGGACTGAAATTTTCGATCTCTTTGGCTAGTTCTCTCTCTTGTGCTCTTGTTTATGGCAATCTCTTGGATTATTGGTTGATGGAAGTGATGCACTAGCCTTGGAAAGGTTTTCTCTAGCTATTGTGGTGGTTTGTCTTGCCTTTTTCCTTGAACTGGTAAGTTTTTTTTACATTGTGCTAACATTTGTTATTCAAGTCAAGGTTAATTTGCTAGAACTAGGTGGAAAGTATAAGGGCATACACCCATACGATAGTCTCCATCATTTTATACTAATATGTTATTGGTTTGACAAGGGTTTGCTAAGAGAAGTATAAGGGCATACACCCTCTTAGCTTAAACCCTAGCTAGAGATACTTGCCTTGGGGAGTAAGAGGATTTACGCCCCCAAGGAGGTAGTACCTCAACCTCTTTCTTTGCTTGACTCCATTAACCCTTTTTTTAAGGCACTAGTCTTTTACTTGTTGCATTGTAGAAATAAATTGATGCCTTGGTAAACGTGAAATTTTCAAGTTTTAAAGTTGTCTCTTTGGGAAAGTGTTCCTTGAGCCTTTGGCTCCCTTGCCTCATTGAGGCATCCCCTTTCAACCACAAACTCTTGTTGTTGTTACAAAACTAACCTACAGCCATTAGGGTTGCAGAAAACTAACCCTCTAACACCTAATAACTCCTAAATTAGCCCTAGGATTTACCTATAACTTTGCCCTAACTATCTACTAACCCTAGCGCACTTATTTAGCTAGTTGGAAGTGGTTTTAAGTGGCTGATTTTTCTGTTGTCAAGCTTCGTTTTCTACAACCATAAGGCTGATAATATCACTGCAGTAACCTTTTGTTCTCAGCCTTGCTTTTTGTGCTAAAGTTATTGCTTAATCATTGGTAAGTTGAGCTAGCTTTCACCAGCTTTGTCTCTTGTTTATTTTTCATACACGAAGCACTTATATTGTAGCTTTTTTCATATTTATTGAGCTGATATATATCATTTACTTTTGTTGCAATTAGGGACAGCAAGCTCAACTTGCTTGTTCAACTAACATATTACATTATATGCTTGGGTTTCTCTGTGTCTCGGGAAGGTATTCACACTTGGCAGGTTACTCAACTCATTTGGCAACTCTTGAACTTCTCAAGACTCTTTCCCAAGCTCTTCATACCATTTAGAATTGACCTCTAGGGGCATCCATTCATACTTACCATTTTCCATCTCATTTCGCCCCAGGGTCAAAGAGACTCCCCCCTTGAGGTGACCACCTCACCTCTAAAGTGATGGGGACACCTGCCTAAGGTGACAGTGGGTAGGTGCCCTCCTATTTGTCGCCAATTGGTGGTTGGGTCGAGCTTTTCCCAACCTACAACTTATTCGATAACATTTTGGCGTCATTGTCGAGGAGGATTTTGAATCCTCTTCGAAACCCTAATGACACTTTGGCAAGCTATCCCAAAGCCTCTCCCCTAGTTTCCTGGCGACTCCACCCAAAGGACGTTCACTTTCCACTTTTCTTGATAACCTACTCCTCTAGCAACTCCACCTTCCAAGAAACCACCCTATCCTTTCCACCCTTTGATGACCCTTAAGCTCATCTGGCAACTCCACTAAGGTATTGTTATCCCCTATCTTAGGGATAACTAAGGAGGTTATGTCTCGAGGCCCACAAGTCTTAGACATGGAGTATTGAGAGCCAGACGACTTGAGCTTAGCCCCGGAGGGCCCATCTTTGCTTCAGTGCATCCCATCTATTAACAACATCAGCATCCATCCCACCAGCCCGGTCCTGAAGTAGCAGTGGGTCTTGCTCCATGAGGTAATGAGTATGGGTATCATGGTATGTGTCACTCTGATTTTCAAAGCATTTGAATATGTTGCACTGAACTCTCCTTCATTTCATAACGTTTGCTTGGAAATTATGCTCTTTAACTTGTTCATACCTGGGGGGGTGACAGAATGCCCTAGTACGCTGGTTCTCCTATAGGATGAGTTGCCACTACGTGGGTCTATGAAACGTCATCCTCCATCCCTTCCATACTTACCACTTTTCATCATTATTCCTCTCATCTTCCCCTACCTTGGTTCAAGCATTGGGTTTGCCACACTAGAAAGGGTTGTACCTTGCCTTCTGTGAAGAAGGGGCTAAAGGCCYAGAGGGTAAAAGGTAGCTGGCAAGAGTTAAAAGCCAAAATAWAACCTTTGAGATGCTTCGCCCAGGGATTCCCAAGAAAGCAATAAAAGGCTTCCCAGTAAGAAAAGGGGACCCATAAGATAAAATAAAACTCAAGGTCTAGTTGTTGGATGGGAGGTCTCATCATGAACCAGCCTATTAGGTCCATGGGCATGTAGCAGTATGAAACTACCATCTATCCAGTCACCAGACCAAGAWAGTGGCTCTTGGTGGCATAGCCAAGAGAAAGGGGGTCTCATCCCGAGCCAACCTTCYCATTTCCRTGAAGTGCTTGTGGGTAACGCTGTCAMCTATGGTCACCACGCCAAGCCAGTRTCCCCCAACTCTTCCCTTGAAAAGAAAAAGCAATAAGACTAAGAATAAAAGGCATTGAATGGGCTAGGAAACAGTGGCATTCATGATAAGGTGCAGCTCACCCTCCAGAAAGGCACCCACGGCCAAGACCTACATTTCCCTGTTATCACTGCACCCTCTGCCCAAATACTTCCCCTACACCATTTCACAGACTTACATGACCTAGATTGGCTCTCACCTGGGAAACACCCCAAACTTGAGAAGGATTAGCCCAATACGACATCCTGAGACCGTCTCCAAACCCAATTTGTTAAACTGCATAACGTCTTTGAGCATTTGTCTTGGTAAAGGGGGGTTTGATGCACATGTTTCGGTAATTTGATTATTGGATGTGATTGGCATTGCTATGATCCTTGTGACTTATGAGCCCATAGAGGGCGTACTTGTTGTTGTCATAGGACCATGCTCGATGGACAGGTACATATGGGGAGATGATTAGCTCGAACCTCCATGGGGCTGAAAGCCCACGAATGGATGTTGTGACCCCAGCCAGGGGCAAAGAGATGTTAAAGACTTGCACTAGGAAAAAGGAAGGACGTTTCACCGGAGACACTTTGGCAGACCTAGACCCAGGGGGATCTTGCCTTTCCACCTGGACGTTGGCCTTGGGAGGCCCATGACATCACCATTGTGACCCTAGACATCACTCAACGTCAGGATTAGCATTATGGAGGCAGATGTGTGCTAATTGGCACGTGTGACATCATCTAGGGGCTTGGAAGGCCTAACGTTTTGCAAATGAGGCCCAACGTTTCACCCAGGGAGCTCAATGTCACCCTAAAAGGCCATGACATCACCCCTAAAAATGATTTTATGGTTTAATTATTTGAATTTGTGTAAAGACTGGATTTTTCATGAAATTTGGCCATGTCAACCTTTTGCTGACCTAAAATTAATTAAAGGTCATAAGTATTGTATAAATAGAGAGATAAAACTCTCATTTTATCATGATTCACTCATCACACAGGTGGTGGTCTGAAATTTGGCCCTCTTTAAGGGTTATTGGCTGAAATTCAGTGGTGCGCACTTCTTGGAGAAGGCAAATCTTGGTGTATTTTGGCAAATTTTCATGTGGAGGATCTTCAACTAGGGTTTATGCTTGATTATTCTTGGTGAAGTAAGTAGAAAATCTGCATTTCTTTATTGTGAATGAATGCTTATGGTGAATTTACTTGTTTCATGTCAAAGATTATGAAATTGCTTGCTTGAAACCCTAGGAGAAAGACATATRTTACTATMTTTTTCTCTATARTCTTYCACTTGMTAAAATTTCTTGAAAGRCAYCTATCTAGAAGTAGATACTAGAGCCCTACCATTGYAGCACTCTAGTAACCCTACCTCATTGCCTATTGCATATTTTATTTCAATTTTKTCAAAGGAAAAGAGAAATCGCTAGGGCCTAATTTTTATTACTTTCTAGCTATAATCTCTAGGAGTTGGATTTTTCAGGCCTTGGGCTACCAACACATCTCTCATCCTCTCCATCCCCTTTGACTAAACATTATCATTGTTATTTTCCTCTAAGAGTTGTTGCTGCCATCATTGACTCCATTACCCTAAAAGGTACTAGTCTACCCATTACAAGTGTTGATTGATCAAACAAATTTTCAAAACATCTTCTCTTCTTTTGTTCCAAAGTTTAAACAAGGAAAATTGCCCAATGGACTTCAAATCCGATTTGAGGCTTTTTAAACCCTCTACACGCATAATGAGAGTACAGTCTGCATGCATGAAATCCAAGGCAGGTACGAGCATGCACTTCGAGGCGGCCCTGTAATAATGAGTGTGTACTTGTGCTTTGGCAAGTAGATCAAGGCAAGGACACGGTGACATAATACGGTCGTGTTTACAGTCATTCTTATCAGAATTTCGAGACGAAGACAATGGTGCAGAGAAAACAGAGGTCTAAACTGCATATCTAAGGGCTCATGTCTGAAGCCCACATATGCCATTAATGTTTTGGCATGCTTTTCGAGGCAGCTACACCTTTCAAAACAGGATTGAGTTTATAGTCAAAAGTTGCAAAAAGACAAGATATACTGTTAGTGCTATGTTCGCTGAGATTTGAGCAGCCGGTTGAGTGCCTTGGCAAGAAAGCCAATGTAAGTTTCATGCATTTATGCTTTTTGCCTCATTTTGGAAATTGCAAGAGTATGAATGTATATTGCAAATTCTGGTTATCTTTGAATGTTACAGCAAGGCAACAAGATTTGAATTATTGCAGAAAATTCATTGTATGAGCCTTGCACGCAAACTGAGATGGTGTGGTGCTTGTTATCCATCAAAGTTGCACTAGGATGGACTTCCAGCGAGCCGCCAAAGATTGAACATTATTGTTCAAAGTTCAAAGTTTAGAAGTTCAGTCGGTCAATAAAGTCCAACTTTTTCACATTTCCATAAAAAATTGTAATAAGATATGTTGCATGATGAACTTGTAAAAGGCCTTAGCCACCTTAATCCTAAGCATGAGTTGTACTCTGGAGTGTTTTGTTTACTTATTTATTATATTTTTTCGTTCAGGCAATTTATAATTTATGAGTTTTTTCACTCAATCCCTCAACAGCTGGAGTATATACCCATGGTTAAGCCTTAGCATGGATTTAAGCCTAGTGTCTAATGTATATTACCATGCTAAACATACTCCTAGAGTCTTATGAAAATGTGCTAAGTCCCCCTTAGTTTGTTTTTAATTTTTTCAGTTAATTAAAAATTTGCCACAATTCAGCAATTTTTAATTAAAAAATAAAGATGTATTAAAAAAGTGTTACTAGGGGACTTGATATGCCTTGGTGGTGCTCAATTTTAGACCTAGAGCACCCATATTACCTAAATACCCACTTGGTTGAGCAAAATAGTAATTTTAATCACTTGAAAAATCAAATTTGCTCAAAAAACCCAAAAAAATCAAAATAAATCAAAGAAAAACAGCCAAGGCAAAAATCAAGGAAACATGTGAGGACATGTTGGAGACAAATAAAGCCTCAAAAGGCTATGTGGCAACATAAGGTTGATTCTTATTTCCTAGAGGAATAAAATGGGACATGTTTGAGTTGGTTTTTAAGCATGTGCAAATAAAGGGGTGAGCACCTCTTGAGAGGTGGCGCATTCCCATGAGGGGCAGCCAACCTCTTGAGAGGTGGCACCTCCACACTCTTTCAAATTTTACAAGTGGCGAGTTGGGAGAATTGGCAGCCACACTCTCCACACTTGGCGTGTGTTTCTCCTCCAAGTGGTGCACCCCTCTTCACCAAGTGGTGCACCCTCCTTGTTAAACTCGTCTTCTTTCTTATATAAACGAGCACCATCCCATTGCTAAAGCTAGTTAGAGCTTGGGAGTGCATACTTGCTATTGTAACAGTGATCTATCTTTCATACTTGGAATAAAAAGGCTTTGGAGGCTAATTTGGTGTGGATCTATGTGTGGTTGTTCATTGTCAAGTGCATTTTTATGAGGTGATATTATTTCATTTATTTGCTTATTGTAATCTGTTGAATTTGGCCTCTGTAAGGAGCATTATTACTCATAAGGGATAGGATTGTAAATCTGGTTTGATTTTATTTTCCTATTGATTATCTATACTAGAAATTTAAACGTGCATTTTATGTTTTGTTTAGCTAATATGCCATTGAGTTTCTGTGTAGGTAACACCAAGATCTAACAAGTTGCTTGCAAGTTTCTCTGGACTTTAGAGATCTCATTTGGAGGATTGGATGAGCTTGTTTGCTCTTACTTTCTCTCGAAAAAACAAGGAAGGACAATAGCCCCTATTTCCATGCTAAGAAGACTCCATTTCTGCCCAAGTATTCCAAGGGTTTAAGGAACCTTTTCTTCTCATCTCTTTCTCAAATTAAAACCTAAGAATTTATGTTGGTTATTCTGATTTGCAAAGTAAGGTTTCAATTCATAGAAGTAACACAAGTTATCTTTCTTTGCAAGCTAAAAGCAAGTAGTTTAGATCTATGTTTATACAGAAAACTTATTTAGATCTAGCTTCTTGTTCTTTATCTTTAAGCTCTCATTCCTTCCTGAAATCTAAAGGCTAAAGACAGTTAAATTTTTTCAAGGGTTTAAAAGTTAAATTTGAGCAAATTATTATTGTTTTAGTTTCTGTTTTAGGACAGCAAAGATTTCAGTAAAAAAGGGCTTTGTTTATTTTGCTAACTTAGCATAGACTTTGACATAGATTTTTCTAGTTTCATACACTAATAACCAACACACTCTTAAAGTGTTTTTGGCCACATTTGCTATTGTTTGTTGGCTGTCTTGTGCAGGTTTGTGCAAGGACAAAGGGATACCCAATTCAAAGCTTGGGGATTTGAAGCAACCAAAACACCCAAAGTGACCCATTTCTATCAAAAAATTTGTAAAAAAAAGGCATTTGTTTCTTTTGATCCATATATAAGGGTGTTTATCTCTCGTTTAAAGAGATCTCAAAGACTCTGCAAAGAGCAATTGCAACCGTAATAATAAAATTAGTGAGCCAAAGGAGGCCTCACTTTGCTTTTCCCCCCGGGGGGTGTGTGTCGTGTTTTGAGATCTTTCGTCTTGGCTTCTTTCATTTGTTTAAGCACTTCAACAAGTTCACTTTCAACTCTAAAATTAAAACAAACTACAATCTAGTTTAGATTTCCCTTTTGCAATCAAATAATCTTTAATTGTTAGTTAGCTTGATTTTCTTCAATTTTCAAAGTTGGCAAATACCCTATCTCCTCAGCTCCTCCAAAAGAGGTTGGTCAGTGAAGACATTAATAATTAGAAAACATTTCTATTTCAACATTTGATTTTCTTGTTTAAAATAAACAATTCCCCTCAGCTCTTAGTGCGGTTCCTGACCCTTCCAGTTGCGAGTTAGTCTCGATCTGCTAGGAGTAAGTTTCATACATGTTGAGTTGGTCAGTGGTGATAGAATAATTAGGGAAATATCTAAAGTAGTTAGCTTAATGCGTGGAAAAACGTCTTAAAGTGACCTGCGAAGTAAGGCGGGCTCTCTCGAGACCTGGCTTCCCACCCGTTTTGCACATCCAGCACTTTGGGTGAGTTTACTGGAGACGCCATTTGGGTTTCGATAAACTCTCCGCAAGTTTCAAAACAAAGAGCTAACCTCCAAGGAGGCCAAACACTCTCATTAACTCAACATCAATTTACCCTAATAAAACACACGAACTACAATGCCCACGATTACCTTTAAAACACTAGTCTCATATTACACACTTTGAAAAGCCGTATACTTCATTTACGTTTCAGTTATTTACTTGAAGCAATTTGATTTTACTTGCATCTAACAATTGTATCTAAGTATCCTTTATGCAAGTACATGCTTAATGTTTATATCGTGGTGAATAATTGATTTATGTATTATCAATTTATGGTTGATTGTTGAAAGAATAAACTCCTCGATTTATTTCTTGAACTTAGTTTAGTTCAAGCCTTGGTATATTTGTTAGGGACTACCCCCCTTGCCTTTGCTAGGAGTTAACCTAGACGGAGGAGTTGAGAATTAGGTGACAGCACCTTAACTCTCACTTGCCCCCAATGACACACCGAGTGGATTGAAGATTTCTTCCACGTCTCCCAGGTGTGTATAAGGCGGCAACAGTGCCGAAAGAGGCCATTTTGACACTTCGGCAAAAAGTAGTCATGTTTATAGTTGTTGGTCTCAAAATTGTGAGACGAGTATGATGATGACGAGTATGCTTGAATCTGACCTGCAGATTCAAATAGGACCTTTGCTACTCATTGTGAGAGAGTCCATTTTATGCCACAGACTTGTGAGAGACCAGTCCTTGTCAAAGGCAATCGTCTATTTGTAAGAGAGACATTGCCACTTGTTTTTGAGAACTTAGCCATCTGTATTGTCAAAGGAAAGCATCTCTTTGAAGGAGACACCTTGCCACATGCTTGTGAGAGATCAACCCTTTCAGAGGAGATTGTCTCTTTGTAGGAGAGACATCGCCACATGCTTGTGAGAATCAACTATTTGTAATGTGTATGAGAGCATCTCTTCGATACTGTCACTTGTTGTGGGACTTCTAATGCCACTTGATGATGTGGGAATTCAACCCTTTGCATTGTAAAGGAGAGTATCTTTGAAGAAGACAATGAAGCGGCTATGCAGTTGAGCAAAGCCCGAAGACGTAGCCCACACTGGGTGAACTCCGTTACCAACTCAGTGATCTCTTCCCTCATGTGTTGATATCTTGTCTCATGTCTTCTTATGCATGTTATTTCTACAATTATGTTCATTAAATGCATTAAGTGATGGTATATGAGACTAACCGCACATTCACAAAGTTTAATATTCAAATTGGATTCAAGCATTCAAAAGCACATCCTTACACCTTTGATGCAATCAAGTTCAATAGATCCGCAATTGTAAATCTGACCTTAATTAAGTGGCCTAGAACCAAAACAAGTTTGGTATCAGTGTCACTCGGATTCAGATCAGTAAGCGAGTGTATGCCAAGTGCTCTATGCCATGATGAAGCCAACCACATGTAATGTCCACTTAGCCCAAAATCACTAGGGCAATCCATCAAGGGATCCATATATCCTCATGTCCAATCTTCTAGCAAGGAGTGGAGACTAGAACATCGCATGATCGAGTGTAATGCTATCTCTATGATTAACAAGTATACCAAAACATACATCATCAAAACTTCTAAAACATCGTCATCCATGTCATCAACAATCCACGAAACCGAGTAAACAACCTAACCATCCAAAGCTCTTTGTTATGAAAATCAAAAGGGTAGTGAAAAAATTCATTAGTATAGGCCTCATGCAAAATGAGGGGTAATAGGAGGGATCCGTTTTGGGTGACTCTAAGAAATTAATTCTCTCAATTTTCATAGGTCCTTGGAATTGCCTCAAGTCTGCTTTGTAGTCTGTCAGAAAACTAGGATGCAAGTGTATCATTGACAATGAGGTGAGCTATTTTCCTTCATTCCATAGGATGAATTGGCGGGAAGATGTATGTCATTGTTTTGAGCTCCAAGGTAAGGTTTGTCTTTTTGTTAGAGATGTCGAGAATGTTGATGCTTTTGCATATTAACATCTGGTCTCAGTTATAGCAGCGCTGAATAACAATTTTTTATTCTTTTTTGCTCTGTGTACATATTTTCTTTGTGCATATATATTTTCTCATGAAAAAAATGAACCACTCCAATACAAGTCTGGCAAAAAAAGACTACCTTGAATTCAATACATGCAGATTTACCCCATAAGAACAATGCATTGGCACTAAGTATCATGACCCTTCGTGAAGAAAAGGAGACGAATAGTACAATGATTTCATTTTCAGTGTGCTTCCAAGAATAAAACCATGTCATCAACACTAGCCACACTGAAAGCTGAAAAGACAGAAGACAACATCACAACTCTTCTGTGTTATCATTGAAGCCCTTAACAGAGAATCTTGTAGTTTTCCACTACTACACCTTGCGGCACAGATATCTGAAAATTAGTATGTTCACATTGGAAGACCTCCATCACCATATTTCTGCCATATACATGAATAAATCAAGAGCAATCAATGAATGGAATATGGACAAGATGATATCCAAAACAAGTAAATTACTATTTTTTCTTCTGATTGAATTAGATCAAAAGTTAAAAACATATTATTCTTTCTTATTAATACCTGGAAAAAATATGTCAAGGGATCATTTCAATAGTTGCAATATTGCCAGTAGGAAGATTTGAGTGAAAATATCAAGAAAATAGCCAGCAAGAAATGGCTGCTTATTTCTGCTTTAGTAGGCATTGAGGAAGAGGATATAAGTG
>JASDQU010290785.1:0-12529 GCA_032191745.1 Picea mariana | reverse complement strand
TCAAAGAACAAGAAGAGAGTTCTAAATTAGAAGAAAAGGAAGAAGAGATCACAAGACTGAAGAATGGAAATGAAGACATGAATATAGATGATGAGATTAGCAAAAGTTTTGAAACCATTATTCATATCAAGACCCAAATTGAAGAAGCCAAAAGAATAAAGGAACTATTGAAGATTCAAATAAATGAAAAGGAAGACTCATGTTGTAAGCTAGATGCTGAAATTGTTGACCTTAGAAATGTTGGGTATGTGTTATATTCTTTGCATGTGTGTGTGTGGGCGCATCAGATATGACAACTGCGTCTGACGATCCCTCAGACTAGTGTTATGCCTTTCCCATGTGCGTCGAGCGCTTTCCTAGGGGGGTCCGAGGGGGGGCAGGTATGCCCCCCACTGGTTACGCGTAGCGTTCAGGGCAGCGCCCCAAATTTTTTTTTTTGGGCGGTTTTTGCTATTTTTAGCGGTTTTCTAAATTAATCCCGGATTAAGGGATTAGGGTTTTGGTATCTACGGAATACCTAAAAACATTGTATATATTGTATGGTGAATGGTGAAAATCGATATAATGAATATAAGAAAGGTTTTCCCGGTTGAGGGTTTCCAGAATAAATCTCTGTGTACTATGTGAATGAGCCATTGATTAAATTCTGTTTTGCTTAAGAATCTATATGAATTGCTTTACTTCACAGGTTTAAAAATTACATGTGGTATCAGAGCTCGTTTTTGGCTTCAGAGGGATGCCTTTGTTGTTGAGGGTTTGGCTCGGTCTTGATAGATCAAGTTTATCTTGGGTCTGTGATAAACCTGGGTTTAGTGGGAGCTTTTGCAATGGTGATTTGAGTGTAGAAAGAGGAATGGCAAGCTATTTTAGAATTGAGATAGAGAAGTTCAATGGTAAAAACTTTGAGCTATGGAAGTTGAAAATGGAGGACGTTCTTGTAGACAAAGAACAATGGATCGCTATGGATCCTGGTACACAACCTACTAATACACCGTCTACTAGCACATAGGCTACTGGTACACAACCTACCAGTACACAAACTACCAGTACACCACCTACTGGTATGTCGAAGGAAGATTGGGAGAAGTTGGACAGAAGAGCAAGGAGTACTATTCGACTTTGCCTGGAAGATTCAGTGTTGTTGAATGTCTCAGGAGAATCTACAACCAAGGAACTATGGGATAAGTTGGGGAATTTGTATCAATCAAAGTCCCTAGTAAACAAGTTGTTTCTTAGAAAGAAGCTGTATCATCTTAGGATGGAAGATGGAGATTATGTGATAGAACATCAAAATGCCTTTAATACTCTGGTAAGTCAACTTGGCTCTGTTAATATTATGATTGCAGAAGAAGATAAGTGTATTACTTTGTTATGTTCTTTGCTAGACTCTTGGGATAATCTGGTTGTAGCAATAGGTAGTACAACTCAATCTACATTGAAGTATGAGGATGTAGTTGCATCCTTGTTATCTGAAGAAATGAGGCAAAAAAGCATGGATGGTCACAACACAGATGCTTTATTTATAAGAGGGCGTACCCAAGACAGGAACCCCGGTAAGCCTTCTAGGTGTAGATATAAATCTATAGGTAGATCTAAGTCTCCAGGAAAATCTTTGAGGAAATGCTGGAAGTGGTAAAACAGGGCATTATAAGAAAGATTGCAAGTCTAAGAAGGTTGATAAACCAAAGGGATCTGATAGTAACTCTTCCACAGAGGCGAAAACCTCCATTGAAGAAGGAGGTGATGTTTACTTGGCATCTACAACTACACATGCATATCGTGATGTATGGTTGATCGACTTTGGTGCGTCATACCATATGACTCCTCACAGGGAGTGGTTCTCTGAATATGAAAAATACGATGGTGGTGATGTATTCCTAGGAGATGACTCGACAACCAAAATCTTGGGACGCGGAAGGGTTAAGTTGCTGCTAAAAGATGGAAGGATTAGAACTCTCCTTGGGGTTTTGCACATTCCAAAACTAGCGAGGAGCCTAATATCTGTAAGCAAGTTGGATGATGCAGGAGTGAAAACTGTATTTGAAAAAAACACTTGCAAGATGGTACGAGAAGCAATGGTGTTGATGAGGGGAGTTCGGTGTGGAACTCTATACAAGTTGCTAGGAAGCACTTATACTAATGGGTGTAACATTTCTGTTGTCCCTGAGAAGAGAAATGAAGGAGACAAGACCAATACTGTCCCAGAAAACAAGACCATGCTGTGGCATCAAAGACTGGGGCATATTGGAGAAAAGGGCCTACGAACACTACACGGTAAAGGTATGGTTGAATGTATGTCAAATTGCACTCTGGATTTTGATTTCTGTGAACATTGCATATATGGTAAACAAAATCGAGTAATATTCCCATCTGGTGCTACAAGAGCAAAGGGGATCTTAGAGTTGATACACAGTGATGTGTTTGGACCTATTCCTGTTCCATCCTTAGGTAAATCTGTGTATTATGTTTCATTCATAGATGATTTTTTAAGGAACACATGGATTTATTTTCTTAGAAAGAAATCTGAGGTATTTGATAAATTTAAAGAGTTTAAGGCTCTGGTAGAAAATTAGACAAAGAAGAAAATAAAGGTATTGAGAACAGATAATGGTGGAGAATTCTGCAGAAATGAATTTGAAGAATTCTGTAAGAAGTGTGGTATAGCAAGGCATAAGACTATTCCATACACTCCTCAACAGAATGGAGTTGCAGAAAGGATGAACAGGACATTGATGGAAAAAGGAAGGAGCATGCTCAACAGTGCCGGGTTAGGACAAGAATTCTGGGCAGAGGCAGTGGGTACAGCATGTTACCTGGTCAATCGATCACCTTCATCAGCATTGGAAGATAAAACTCCACACGAGGTATGGTATGGAAAGAAACCCTCTCTTCAACATCTTAGAGTGTTGGTTGTGATGCTTATGTACATGTTCCAAAGGAAAATAGAAGTAAGCTGGATAAAAAGGCTAAAAAGTGTATCTTTATTGTTTATAAAGATGGTGTGAAAGGTTATAAGCTTTGGAACCCAGAAACCAAGAAAATTGTTTACAATCGACATGTTGTTTTCAGAGAGGTAAAAGATGTGTCCAAATAGGAATCCTTACCAATGCAAGACGAACCTGAGAAAATAGATCTTGAGTTGGATGATGCAAAATATAAATCATCTAAAGAAGAGGAAGCAGAAGAAGAAGAAGAAGAGCCTCATACCCCATTATTGAGGATATTAGTGAGAGATAGAAGGCAACTAGAAAGGTATAGTCCACCTGATTTTCATTCCAATTTTGCTTTATCTATTACTGATGATGATCCCATAACTATCAGGGAAGTAGTGAATTCAGAGGATAGTAAACTCTGGAAGAAGGCCATGGTTGAAGAAATGGATGCCTTGAATAAGAATGAGGCATGGGATATAGTTGAGTTGCCAACTGGAAGAAAATCGGTTGGTAGCAAATGGTTGTTCAAGAAGAAGTTTAATGCACAAGGTAAATTGGAGAAATACAAAGCTCGGCTAGTAGCAAAAGGTTATTCCCATGTAGAGGGAATTGACTTTGGTGAGATTTTTTCTCCTGTTGCTAAGTTAACTTCTATTAGATTTCTTTTATCTATTGCTGCTGCTTTTGATCTTGAAGTGGAACAGATGGATGTGAAGACAACATTCCTACATGGGGATCTGGAAGAAGAAATCTACATCAAGCAGCCATAAGTCTTTGTAGTGAAGGGAAAGAAAGAGTTGGTCTGTCAGCTAAAGAAGTCACTATATGGTCTGAAGCAATCACCTAGGATGTGGTACCAAAAGTTTGACACATACATCCTTGGATTGGGATTTGTAAGAAGCAGGGATGATCACTGTGTATATTCCAAGCAGGTTGGTAATCACTTCATTTATGTAGTGTTGTATGCTGATGACATGTTGTTGATAGGAAGTAACATGGATGTTATCAAGGAGGTGAAATCGTAGCTATCCTCCAAATTTAACATGAAGGATCTCAGTGTTGCTAACTTCATTATGGGAATGGAGATTAAAAGAGATCCTGCAAACATGAAACTCTGGTTGAATCAGAGAAAATATGTTGAGACGATATTGCAGAGGTTTAATATGCATGGAAGTAAACCGGTCAACGTTCCTATTCCCATAGGTGTAAAGTTATTTGCAGATCGGTGTCCTAAGACACATGAAGAAGAAGAGGACATGTCCCATATTTCGTATGCCAGTGCAGTTGGAAGTTTGATGTATGCAATGGTTTGTACTAGACCAGAAATTGCACATGTAGTGGGAGTTTTGAGCAGGTATATGTCAAAAACAGGGAAGGAGCATTGGACAATAGTAAAGAGGGTCTTCAGGTATCTTCGTGGCACCACCAGTTATGGATTGTGCTACCAAGGAAGACTGAGATTATACAGGGTGGTGGACATACATGGCTTTGTTGATGCAGACTGGGCTGGAGATCTGGATTGTAGAAGATCTACAAGTGGGTATGTGTTTAACCTATTTGGAGGAGCAATCAGTTGGATGAGCAAAACACAGGCTGTAGTGGCACTCTCAACTACAGAAGCTGAATACATTCCAGCCACTCATGCAAGCAAGGAAGCAGTATGGTTACAAAGATTGTGTTTAGGTATTGGGTTGGTACAACAAGCAGTGAGATTAGATTGTGACAGTTAGAGTGCAATATTCATGGCAAAGAACCTAGATTATCATTCGAAGACAAAGCATATTGATGTTCAGTATCACTTTGTGAGAGACATGGTTGAGGAAAAGAAGGTGTTGCTGGAAAAGGTTGACACTTTGAAGAATGTTGCAGATTCATTGAAAAAGTCTGTGAGCATAGAAAAGTTCTCCCGATGTAGAGTAAAAATGGGCATTGCTGCCCTGGATTGTTGACTATATAATCCCCTGGACCCCTGGATGCAAATAAAACAACAAGTGGGAGAATGTTGGGTATGTGTTATATTCTTTGCATGTGTGTGTGTGGGCGTGTCAGATATGACAACTGTGTCTGACGATCCCTTGCACTAGTGCTCTGTTTGTGCCGTGTGCACCAGGCACTTTCCTAGGGGAGTCCCAGGGGGGGTCAGGTATGCCCCCCCTGGTTATGGGCAGCGTTCAGGGCACCGCCCCAATTTGTTTTTTGGGCGGTTTTTGCTATTTTTAGCGGTTTTGTACATTAATCCTGGATTAAGGGATTAGGGTTTTGGTATCAACGAAATACCTAAAAACAATGTATATATTGTATGGTGAATGGTGAAATTCAATATAATGAATATAAGAAAGGTTTTACCGGTTGAGGGTTTCCAGAATAAATCTCTGTGTACTATGTGAATGAGCCATTGATTAAATTTTGTTTTGCTTAAGAATCTATATGCATTGCCTTACTTCACAGGTTTAAAACTTACAAGAAAGAAGGTAGAGAAGTCAAACAAATTCTTGAATAGCTCAAGAATCTTGGATGAGATATTGGAAAGTCAAAGACCACCATGTGATAAATCAGGTCTTGGATACAAAGGAGAAGATACACATGTTGAAGCAAGCACCTCAAAGAAGCATGAGGTAAGTCCATCAAAGAAGGAAGATAATGTTGCAAAACAACCATCTACAAAGGATATGGTCACAAAGCTTTTGAATGTAGATCTTATGAAAGGAGATATAATGGAAGATTCTATAAAAACACAAGGTGTTGGAGATGTGATCAAGTAGGACATATTGTTGTTCACTGTAACCCTATGAGATGCTACAACTATAGTGGATTTGGCCACAAATCCCAGGAATGCTGGAACACAAGAAGAAAGTCCATGATGAGGACTTCACATAGCATGGCTAGAAGAAGGAATGAAGTAAGAAAGGGAGATATCTTTGAAAAGATGGAATCTCAGATTTCAAGTTTTGAGGAGAAGGGTCATCTACAGAAGTGGGTGAAGAAGACATAGCAGCCAGATCAGAATGAAAGATTGAAGGGAAGTACAAAAGTGTCATTTATTGAGGCACACGCGAGTGACAGTGGTTACAGTCATGTGCATACGCATGTTGACCTTGAATAGGTCGCGTACACACGCGCTCTGTTGTGCAGCATGCCGCGTATATGTTGTAAAGCCTTGGGAAAAAGGCAATGCACATGGCTTGGAGTTTGATGTGATGGTATAACTTTGTATTGCAGGGTCTGACATTGTTTATTGTAGGTTCTGACACTGTTTTCTGCAGGTTTTCATGGTGAGATTACACAATGGTATAATAAAAATAAATATTGGGTGCATGGCACTAACCCAAAAGTATGGATTGATGTTGATCTGCTGGGATTAATCATTTTGTGATGTTGATGGTGGTGTACATGGCTGGTATATCTTATGATGTATTCTTGGAAGCATATGTTGATATCATGGTGCATGAATTTTTCATATGGATTGGGCTACATACGAAGAAACGACAATTACAAAGAAATGTCCCCATTATAGAGAAACGTGCTAAACTTAAAACTGTTAAGATGAGACAATTGGAATTTGGAACAGGTGGGTGGCCACCAATATCCGTCTAGATCAACCAAATTCCCTGCTCCTGTGGAAAATCTTACATAGGAGAAACAGGTAGATCCTTCCAAGCACACCTCAAAGAACATATAGTTGATACTTCCCATAACCGAATCTCCAAATAAGCTATAGCCGAACACTCCTTCAATTCCAAACATCTCATTTGCTTCGACCAAACCAAAATCCTAGACTCATCCCCGCACTGCTCCTCTCGACTCATTCGAGAAGCTCTTGAAATAGAAAAACATCCGAATAATTTCAATCATAAAGATGGCTGCAAACTAATCCATTCTTGGAAACCCACCATTCACCATCTTGATCATTAGGTTTCCCTTGTCGAGTCTCCCTCTCTCCTTCCCCCTCCCTCTCCCTCTCCCTCTCCTTTATTCTTTACTTTAGTTCCTTGGTACCTTGTGACTTCTTCCAATTAACTTGATAGCCTTATGTTCCCCCCCCCTCCTGCCCTCAATCCTCTATAATTTAATCCCTTACTTCTCTTTCACCTCTTTCTTCTTTTGTTAATATGCTCTACCTTTCTAACCATATCTTTCTGTTTACTTTTTACCCTTAATTCACACTCTATGCTAACTACTCTACCATCTTCTTGCATCTCATATCTCTCTCTCGATCATTTTAGGTCTATATACATTATAAATCATATCTCTCACTCGATCATTTCAGATCTATATACATTATAAATCATATTCTATTTTGATCCCTTGATGTCGTTTTCTTCTTTTTCCTCAACATATTTTTCTGTTTATATATCATTTTTTACCATTTGGTTCTCATCACCATTTAAAGAGAATAAAATATAATAATGTATTAAAATAATAATAATAATGATATTATCATTATTATGATAATAATAATAATGATATTATCATTATTGTGATAATAATAATAATAATAATAATATTATTATTACTCTATTAATATAATAATGCATTACATTAATACTTCATTATACTATATCATCACAATACATTATCATATTATAGTATCATAATACCTTAAGTTCACTATTATTTGTCAATTTAAGCCCTCATAGTTTCACTATTTCATATCTCTCTTTTTAGTTATATTGTCCTTTCATCATCATTATCTTTATTATTAAATGAAATCTTTTAAATCATCATTTCATGTTATATGATAATACGACTACCTTTCATATTCCAATTCTTTCCCCCTTCTTATATCCTTTCTTCACACAAATATTTACATCTTTTATTCTATAAGTTCTTTCTTTTCCCTCTATTTATCTTACCCTTCTTATGATCATACCTTGATATAATAATGTATCCTACTACATTACCTTAATACATTATTATATTCCAACACTTTAATACATTATTAATTTATATTATTACAATACAATGTCATTATTAATTGAAACTTAAACACTCATCCCAAATCGTTCATCATTAATTATTATTAAATATTATGATTGTTGATCCACATTCATTTCTCCTCAATGACTACTTTATAAAATATTTTTCACCTTTGCATTCTCAACGAACATTTGGATTATTTTCACCTTTGCATTCTCAATGAACATCTTGATTATTTTCATTTTTCTTATGTCGACGGTCATCTTTACTCCCTCCTACTTAATACATAATGCAACACTCTTTTTCTTACATTTGATCTTTTTGGTTGTCCTTGATGATGGGTGGAGTGTACACAGTGTATCCAGAAACACTCTCAACATTATGTCTAACTCTGAAAACTTACATTTGTAGATAGATATTGTTGTTAGACATGCCTCTTTTGAATCCTTGTTGTAGCATGTACTTATCCAGTCTTGCATACCATGCTTTGGGTGCTTGTTTAAGGATGTAGAGTGCCTTCTTCAATCTATAGGCTTGTTCTTATTTTTCTGGTTGTTCAAATCCTTCTGGCTGCTTTGTGTAGACTTATTCTTTTAGGTCTCCATTCAGAAATGCGGACTTTACATCCATCTGATAGACTTTAAAATTCTTAAAGAATGAGTATGCTAGAAATAATATGATGGTTTCCATTATTGCAACTGGAGCAAAGGTTTCTTCAAAGTCAATCCATTCTACTTATGAATACCCTTTGCACACCAATATTGCTTTATTTCTTATAACTTGACCATCTTCATTAAAATTATTTTTAAAAGTCCACTTGGTCCCTACCACTTCTTTTATTTTTTTGTCTTAGGACAAGTTCTCAGGTCTGGTTTTTCTTTATTTGATCCAACTCTTCATTCATGGCTTTGATCCAGTCTTCATCTTTGCTAGCCTCTACAAATTTTTTGGGTTATATTAAGGATAATAAGGCTTGTTCTGATTTGTACATTAGTTTTCTTCTTGTTTCAACTCCAACACTTTTATTACCAAGGATTAGACTTTCCGGATGATCTCTTTGTACTCTCCTTGATGGTGCTTTTGTATCTTGTCTTGGTGACTCTTCTTCTATGTTTTCTTGTGATTCTTCTTCTTCCTTTTCTTATTCACATTGCGAGTCTTCCTCTTGTATATCTATACTTTCTTCATCATCATCATCTCTTAGTCTTTCATTAATTTGTGGATTAACTTGAGATTTGATCCCTTTTGTTTTTAGATCATCCACTTTTACATTTGCACTTTCCACAATCTTGTGTAGCCTTATATTATAACATCTGTAGGCCTTTTTGGTGGATGAGTAACCAAGAAATATGCCTTCATCGGTTCTGCAATCAATTTTTCCTAGGTTATCATCATCTCTCTTTATGTAGCATTTTCTCCCAAAAACTTTGAAGTGCTTTACTGATGCTGGCTTTCCATACCATAACTCATATGTTGTTTTGTCATAGTTAACTCTAAGTTGTCCTCTATTAAGTATGTATATAGTTGTATACACTGCTTCTCTCCAATATATATTTGGTATCTTGGATTCATTTAGCATAGTTATGGCTACCTCTTGAAAATTTCTATTTTTCCTTTCATCAACTCCATTTTGTTGAGGAGTCCTTGGGGCAGAAAAGTGTCTTTTGATTATAGGAGTTTCACAAAACTCATTGAATTTGTTGGAAGTAAATTCCCTGCCATTGTCTGACCTAAGACACTTGATTTTGAGATTAGTCTCATTTTCAATCAGTGCTTTGAAAGCTTTAAAATTTTCAAAAGCTTCTGATTTTTCTTTAAGAAAAGACACCCAAGTCATTTTAGTATAGTCATCAATGAATAAAATAAAACAATATTCTCCTTGTATACTCTTTGTTCTTGTTGGCCTACATAGGTCAGTATGAACAAGTTCTAATGGTTTTGAGATAGAATACTCTTTCGTCTTGAATCTTACTTTTGTTTGCTTCCCATGTTGACAATGCTTACAAACAAGGTTTGAAGGTTTTATAATTTTCAGCATACCTCTCACAACTTCCTTGTTGCTTACTTTTACAAAATTAGCAAAATTGTGTGTCCCATTCTTCTATTCTATAACCAATTTTCATCTATTTGACTCATGCAACATTTTTATTCTTTTTCTGTATTTAAGATATAAACATCATTTGGTGTCCTTGTTGTAGTAGCTACTAATTTTCTAGAGTCTTCTTTTCTAATCTCACATTTTTTAGAGTAAAAAATGAGAATGTGTCCTTGATCACATGTTTGGCCCACACTAAGGAGATTAGGTTTCAAATTTTCAACTAATAAGACATTTTCTTCTTTAGTTATGTCATTTCCCAGACTGGTTGTCCCCTTACCAAGTATTTTGGCAGAGACATCATCTCCAAATGTAACCTTTCCTTTCTTCTCCTTTTTCAAGCTGAGGAATTTGTTTTGATCTGATGTCATGTGTTTTGAACACCCACTATCAACATACCATTGACTTGTTTTATCTTGGCATACTATGCTACCTTACATTTTGTTTCCTTTTGTTTTTCTTTCCATATCTTCTTATGTTTTTCATTTATAAAATTTGAAGTATTTGTCTTCATGCTAGATTCTAGTAATTTGCAATTACTAGTTTTATGACCACAATTGTTACATTTGCAACATTTGATGTTGTAATCTAGTAGTGGAGAAAATGAATTATTGTTTCTAGTCCTTTGATTTCCACTAGACTTGTTGTTCCTATGGCCATATCCTTGAACATTTTTATGATAGTTCTTTTTATAATATTTACAGTCTAATGCTTTATGCCCAAAATCATGACAAGAAAAACAATACCCAAGAAAGAGTTGTTGATACCTTTTTGGAGGAGTTCTTCTTGGAGTAGTATTTCTTCTATACTCATTTATTTTTGGAGAGAGTGCAGATCTATGTTGAGTAGAGTCAGTATTTATCTGGTTCTTTCCTCTTTTGAAGGAGCTCTAAAGGGTAGCTGCATAAGTCTTTGGATTTTTATCACTTTTATGTATTTCAGATTTTAAGCCTTTATTAGTTTCCGTATGATCATAACCTAGTCCAACCTTATTACTTGATGGTCTTTGTGTTAAGCCCTAATATTGGATCATTACCCCTTAATTGGGGCATATTATATTAGTAATGTTATTTTATTTATGTCGGCTTTAGGCCATTAGTTGTAATTATACCTCCTAGTCTCCTATATATACCAAGGAGACATTTTCATTTTGAATCATCTTTTACTTGAACATTTAAGTGGGGTAAAAGGAGGTTTCCCCTTCGAAGAGGCATATTATATGAAATTATCTCTTTTTCAAGGCACTGAATACTTTTTCTGAGGTTTTTCTATGTTATATTGATATTTGGTTCTTAACATATGGTATCAGAGCTGAAGGTCTTGGGGTTTCACTGCTACATCTGACACAACTTGGAATTTTCGCTATAACTTTTTTTCTTCAATGTTTCAGAAGGAATGGCTTGGAGGATATTTAGTAGATGGATCAAGGTACGTTGGGTTCAAAATTCAGCTTCTGAGGCCTTATACTTTTAGAGATACAGTATGTACAAGACAGGTTTTTGGAATCATCCTGAAATGAGGCATTGCGAAATTTTCGCTATAAAATATTTTCTGTAACGTTTCAGACCCTGAGCTCTGGAGGATATTTATATAAATTAGTAAGGTATCTGTGGTAAAACGTTCAACTTCTGGGTCATCTTAAATTTGTAGATACACGTTGTGTAAGATAGGGTATCTGACTAGTCCTATTAACTAGTCTCAAGAAGGTGTTCTAGGTAAAACAATCATAACTTCTTCCTAGAGCATCCAAATTGTGTGGGACTGATTTAATTGGATCATGGACAGTCTGTAGTATTTCTAGTGCAAGTTTCAGAATTTTATATCAATTATTTTGTGCGGGGCATGCTATACAAGTGAGATCTCCTGGAAAATCCAAAAATCGGCAAGTTGTGGGGAAGTTACCGTAAATTCCACTTGGCACATCCAATTTTGATTAGACCTGTGGCATTGAAAAGAAGAAATATCAGAGAAGTACATAAAAGAAAGTTTCATACCCAGAAGGGCCGAAACTTGGGAGATACAACATAAGACATATTGTCTAGCAAAACCACCTCAAAATCAAGGTTCAAAAGTGATACTTGGCCAACATGCCACCAGAAAAGGGAACTTCTACACCAAATAAGATTCCAGAAAATCCTACTTGGACTCTTGATGAAGGTGAAGAAATGCATAGGGACATAAATGATTTACATAAGAAGATAGTAACAAAAGATGAACTACAAGAGATGATGGAGGGTTTAAAAGGGGAGATCATGGAAGTATTGAAAAATTTTGTAACAGAGAAGACACCTGAAAGTGAAAATGCATCCCATGAAATTCATGATGAGGACACAAGGAAGGTGAATCAAGAATGGAGAAACTCCAACTTGGTTTGAAGACAAACCACGTTCCTAAGATTGATATGAGGAAGTTTGCTGGCAAGGACCCAATCACATGGATACTTCAGATGGAGCAATTCTTTGATCTCCATAATGTGCCACATACACAAAAGGTACGAATTGCTTCTTTATATTTAGAACCTAATCAATTTGTATGGTATCGATGTCTTTGTTCTCGCAAATCACTCGTCACTTGGACAATTTTC
>JASDQU010290783.1:0-14432 GCA_032191745.1 Picea mariana | reverse complement strand
GTGGTTTACTACAAATTGGTATGATAAAAATTTATATATTATCCATGTTTTATGTTCCTGATTTAACACAAAACAATCATTTTGTTCAAACTTGAATTAAGAGATTTATCTTTATCTTTTATTGAACGTTTATACACAAGTTCTCACAACAGGATTTATCTTAATGTGGCTGCTTGTGAAATTATGAGATTGCTGTGATCGTAGCTCTTATATGTTCTATCATTCGAATTCCATCATTACTGCTTCACATTTATGAGAAGCAATTGTAGGATCTATTGTGGGTTTACCTCATCAGACAGGAAGATTGAATTGCTATACACTGAACAAATATCAGATGTGGTAACATGTCAGTTTGTTAGTTTGATTTCATTAGTTTAATGAATACAGAAATTTCCTGCAGTTAAAACATCTTCTACTATCTGTTACTTCTGTTTTCAATTAGACAGTTTGATATTCCATTTCTAGAATATAAACAGATTAAATAATAGTTTTACTGTTGTTTTAAAAATCAATTTATATTCGATTTTCACGGATTTAGATTAAAATTCGTATTGTGTACATATATATATATATATATATATATATATATATTAGAAATAGAATCAATTGTATATATTATACATATAATAAGTAGAGTTATTTTATAAATATTAGTCAGTTAAACTGTAAATATATATTAGATCTATATATAGTTTTCAGCGATTGTTATTCATCAAGTTATTGCATTTTCTTTAGTTTTGTTTTTTTTCTTTCTTTAGGACTTAGATCGGCCAACGGAGCCACTAAACCCGTCGGAGTGGATAAATCCAAACAACTTGGGTTAATTAGACAACCCCAGAATGGATTCACTCCTCCAGTTGACGAGCGGTTAATTTCACCCGTCAACAAATGGCGCTAGAAGGAGAGCATGAAAACTATTAATGGCATGATGAGGTCATAAGACTCCTCCACCACCTACCCGATCACCTATAGTAACTAGAAGTCATTCAAATGAAAACATTGTCCCTCAAACAACAACCACATCAAACGACGATCTACGGATCACAGTTGAAGCAGTAACTCCAAATCCTACAGGTGGTGACATACAAGAGATTGTTCGACAATCTCTCATAAGAACACACAGTGCCTTAGCTCGTATAAGACAACCAAATCAACCTTTGAATCAACCATTATACTTCTCTGATATCAGAGAACAACTAGGAGGTACTAACCTTACCTTAAACCCTACAGATCCAATCCTCACTCTTGCAGCAGGAGGATCTGGTATACCACCATCACCACCTCCTTCATCTCCTTCTTCTTCTGGAGAGGAATCCTCTGACGAAGGCAGTTACTCATCCCAACCTTCGACACCACCCACACCTATGGCCAACCTGAAAAATACCGCTAGACCCTGGCTCGACCAAGATGCAGTGGCCATACCTGGGCCTCAACATCCTTTACCCAAGCACCCAGAGAAATGGCTCCCTAAATTTGACCCAAACTCCAAACAGATCGCTGAAGATCACATCAAAAAGTTTATGTTAGCCATTAGACTTCGTAGTGTTGAGCATGAAGACGTAGTCTGTAGATTGTTTCTCTACACCTTTGAAGGCAATGCCTTTACCTGGTACTTTTCCCAACAAGCCCACACCATCGTGTCATGGGAGAAATTTGAATCCTATTTCCTTGAGAAGTTTGGAGACGACAAGTCTCCTGAATTTCTAGTCATGGAGATTTCTAGTTTAAGAATGAACCCCAAAGAAAAGATCAAAGACTTTAATCAAAGGTTCTTGACACTAAAGAACCGAATCCCTACAGATTCGATGCCTGACAAGAATCTTATTATCGCATATTATACGAAAGCCTTACATCAAAACATAGCCATTTGGGTAAAGAGATCCAAGAAAGCCACGCTGTTGGAAGCCTTCGAAGAGGCCAGTCAGATCAAGAAAGACATTCTCAGTTTAAAAGATACTACTAGCAACAAGATAGAGACTAGTTCATCTTCCAAAAAGAAAATCGAAATCCTCCCTAGACTTTCCCAAAACAAAGCAGTAACAAAGGTGTTCAAAACAACCCCAAAATTCCTCAGAATGCGTCCACCAAAACTACATCCGAGCCTCATGATAAAAGATACCTTCCTGTAAATAATGTAACAAATGTAGATAAGCCAGTTTCAGAGGCTGCGAGTAAAAATCAACAAGCTTCCACTGTTAATACTCGCAGAAATGTCCCTCCATTTTTGTTAACTTTTGAAATTTTCAATAGGAATGTACATAACTGTATGGTAGATTCAGGTGTGTCATCTAACGTAATGCCTTGGTCTGTTTGTCAAAAGATTAATGCCGAAGTTCAACCATCCAGCTTGAAAATTATCCAGCTTGATCGAACTAGTGTTAAAGTGATAGGCGAATTAAGAAATGTGGTTATAAGATTATCGTCTAATCCTAAAGTTCATCAAATGATTGATATTATTGTTGTAGATATCCCAAAAGTTTATGGTTTATTTTTGAGTAGAGATTGGTCAGAACAATTACATGGCTATTTTGCGACAGATTGGTCTCACTTGTGGCTGCCCGAGAATGGAAAGCCCAACAGAATCAAGGTAAATCGTGAACGTTATATGAAGTTCACGGTAACTGATTTAAATGATCCCAATGAACCATTCACTCCTTCTGCCGATTCGCCCAAAATACAGGGGATGGATACTTTTTTCGATAATTTCATGGCCGAAACTTCCACTATCACTAACCCGGAACAACAGTCTGAAATTTTGACATATACACAGCCAACAACTTCTTCTCAGTGGACACATGCAACCGACGAAAATCAAATATGGTCGCTGTACTTCGATGGGTCAAAATCTAAGGAAGGAGCTGGTGTAGGTTGCATGCTCATCGATCCAGCAGGTAACAAGACCCTGATTGCTTGCAGGTTAGAATTTGAATGTACAAACAACACAGCCGAATATGAGGCACTCCTGCAAGGCCTCAGAAAAACATTAGATATGAACATTCAAAATTTGACCGTCTTTGGTGATTCAGAAATCGTAGTTAGATAGGTAAAAAATTCTATTCACTGTTTATCCCCACACCTTAAAAGCTATCAAAATGAGGTACGGAATTTGATGAACAAGTTTTCTGCATTTAACATAAATTCTATTCCTAGATTGAATAATTTAGAAGATGATTTGTTAGCTAATGTCGCTTCAAAACTTTTTTCTGCAGAAGGCTTATCTCCGAATGCATTTTCTGTCAAATTGTTGTTCAGACTGTCCGTCCCAGACAACATCACAAATTGGAGAGTCTTCAATGATGATCAATAGATTATAAGTTTTCTGCATATGGAAGAAACCTTCCAAGGCGCAGTGATCGAAGAAGGTACCCATGACGAAAATCTTTGTGATTTTACGGTAATACCAGATCCGATATCTCCAGAATCTTCATCAGACATGGTAAACTCTATCCCAAAATCTGTAGTTAGATTAGAAAAATTTTATGATCTTCATGACAAGTTCAGAAAAACAATGAACTGTAAAATGAATAGTTCCTCTTTGACGCATGAAAAGGTAAATTTGGGAACTAAAGACAACCCACAGTGCATTAATTTAGGGGTGGGGTGTTCTGAGCAAGAAAAAGTAAAATTTATTAATTTGTTTAAGGAATTCAAAGATGTTTTTGCCTGGACGTACGATGACCTGAAAACCTTTGATCCTAACATCATACAACACGTTATCCCCATGAAACCCCAAACCCAACCTTTTCAACAAAAGTTAAGGAAAATGCACCCAAAACTTGAACCAACAGTCAAGAAGGAATTAAACGAACTCCTGAACGCTAAGATAATTTTCCCAGTTAGGCACACACAATGGGTCTCTAATCTTGTCCCTGTCAGAAAGAAGAGTGGTGAAATCCGACTATGTGTCAATTTCCGAAATCTTAACCGAGCGTCTGATAAAGACAACTACCCTGTCCCTCCCATGGAACAGATCCTTCAACAGGTATCTGGTTCTGAAATATTATCCTTGTTGGATGGTTTTTCAGGGTATAACCAAGTCCTGATGTCCCCTCCAGACCAACTCAAAACCACCTTCCACACTCCATGGGGCACCTACGCTTATAGAAATATGCTCCTTGGACTCATAAAAGTTGGTGCCACTTTTCATAGAGCGATGGACATTTCTTTCCAAGGCTTAATCAATCAATATGTCATAGTTTACCTGGATGACGTCACTGTCTTCTCGAAAAATAAAGAAGATCATCTAGCTCATTTAAGATCTGTTCTACAGCGATGTCGTAAGTACGATATTTCTTTGAATCCTAAAAAATCTATCTTTGCAGTAGAACAAGGTAAACTCCTCAGATTCATTGTATCAAGCGAAGGGATGATTATTGACCCTGAAAGAAATCAAGTCATTTTGAAACTGCCCCCTCCCTCGTCAAAAAAGTCCATGCAATCTTTCTTAGGTCAGATAAACTTTGTTAGGAGATTCGTCCCCAGCTTTTCAGAAATGGTGACACCATTACAAAACTTAATAAAAAAGGATGTACAGTACCATTGGGGACCTTTAGAAAGCCAGGCTTTTGATTCAATAAAAAATGCCATAATAGATGCTCCTTTGCTAATGAGCCCTGACTTTTTGCAAGACTTCACCCTCTACATGTTTGCCTCTGACCGCTCATACGCTGCCATCCTAACTCAAAAGAACGCTGAAAGCAACAGAGTCCTAATCGCCTTTATGAGCTCAGCCTTCAAGGGGGAAGAACTTAATTACCCAGTAGTAGATCAACAAGCCTATGCTATTTTCAAAGCAATAAAACACTTCCAATCTTATCTGTTGAAATCCAGGACGAAAATCATTGTCCCTTACCCGACTGTTAGAAATCTGTTAGTACAGAAAGAACTAGGCGAAAAAAGGGCAAACTGGGTCACATCCTTGCAAGAGTATGACATAGAAATCACCCCAGCACAAATAGTAAGAGGACAAGGTTTATGCAAGTTGGTCATTGATTCAACTGTAGGACAACAAGAGGAAAATGATATGTTAAATCCAGGACAACACTATCAAAATCAAATCTGCTGTGTACAAAACCCTGTTAGTCCTTGGTATGATGACATAAAATTTTGTCTTATACACGGATCAGCTCCCCGTCACCTTGATCCCACAAAAAGGAGAGAACTAAGATTAAAATCTGGTTCTTTTCAGTTGATTAATGGTATTTTGTTTCGTCAAAATTTTGATGGAGTACTAATGCGCTGTCTTGAGAAAGATGAAGCAGAAAAAGTCTTATTGGAATTGCATGCAGGAGAAGCTGGTGGGCATTTTGGTGGAGACACCACTGCCCTTAAAGTATTAAGAGCAGGTTATTACTGGCCTACCCTTTTTAAAGATGCTCATGCTTTATGTCGCAAGTGTGTAATTTATCAAAAAGCATCCAGACGGATACAGAAACCATCTTTCCCTTTGCAACTAGTTTCGGTAGACTCCCCTTTTCAACAGTGGGGTCTAGATATTATAGGCCCAATCAATCCGCCATCCTTGCAGCAGCATAAATATATCATAAAAACCACAGATTACTTCACCAGGTGGTCTGAGGCTGCCCCATTAAAAGCTGTAAATACCAGCCAGGTAATATCCTTCTTGAATTCAAATATTATTACTCGTTTCGGTATCCTTGAATGCCTAGTATTTGATAATGCTTCATATTTTTCGTCTCTTGAAATGAGTGATTTCTCTCTAGAGAAAGGAATTAAACTAAAGCACTCTGCCAGCTATTACCCCCAAAGCAACGGTTTGGCAGAATCGACTAATAAAAATATGATCAAAATTATGAAGAGAACGATCTCCGAAAACCATAAAAATTGGCATAACGCATTGTTAAACGCAATCTGGGCTGATAAAGTAACTCCTAAAACTGTCGTCGGTAACTCACCTTTCTTTCTCGTTTACGGTAGGGAGGCAATTCTTCCACCACATGTCCTTCTTCCATCTCTGCAGTTATCGCAGAAAGTACAAGAAGAGGACTGTCCCCCTTTGGAGAGTTGAATTAATGCTTTATTAAAATTAGAAGAAGTGAGGGCTCAAGCAAAATGGAAATTGGATCATCATCAACTCATTGTTAAAAATTGGTTTGATTCCAATTCTACCTCTGACAGAAATTTTGAGTTAGGTGACCTTGTCCTAAAATGGGACAAACCTCATGAGGGAAAAGGAGAGCATACACAGTTTCAGAACTTGTGGTTGGGACCATTTTTAATTGCTGAGAAATTGGGCCCCAGTTCCTTCCGATTACAGAATTTAGAGGGACAGCCAGAAACCTTTCCGGTGAATGGCCAAGCTCTAAAAAGGTACTTTTCCTGATGACACGCCCATGTACACTGTGTAAATATTTTCTGTTTTGTTTGCTGATTATTTTTCTTTACTGGTTTGTTTTGATTTTTCCTTTGCAGTTTTTCTTCTTGAAACACATGCCTACATCATGGGCTAGCTCAGACGAAGAGAACAGAAAAATTTCCCCTCTAAAATGACTGTTGAAAGTTGTTTAAACATCAATTGTGATATTTTTATGAGTTTGCAGCCATGTTAAATATAACTTGTTGTTTGAAAAGCGTTTCTTGATTTCAATCTGCAACTGAAGGTATTCACGATCATCCATAAAAATTATTTTTACGATGTCCCTGTTCCTTAAGAGAACAACTCAGAGATGTCTCCCTGCTCTTGAAAGTCGGTTTTATTAACAAACTATTTCTAGATCTTAATGAAGGACAACTAAGAAATTTCTTCAAGGTCTGTAATTTACTAAGATGTGCCCAAAAACCAAGATTTTCAGCATCACCCTGCTCTATTAAAAATCTTTAAAACTAAATAAACCTTCAGAGAGCTGTGGGAAGTGCTTGTAAACCCGTCGGGATACTGAACATGTTTGCTGGCAGCAGGTAAATGCATGCATGATGCCAAGATAACTTCACCAGGGTACTGAACAGGCCCACTGGCAGCGAAGCAATGTTAGGTATATGAAAATTCTCAGATATGGATTCTTTTTGACCTTAAATGTCCTTTGTTCTGATTTGTAACTTCTTGGTAGGATACAGATATCAGAGTGGGTTAATTGAAATCCCTGTCGAGGCTATGGATGCCTGCTGGCAGCAGCGACCCTGTCAATAGTATTGAAGATTTTAACTCTAATATCATGACTCTCTTCTGTTAAGATTGTTGTCAGTTTTTGTCTCTTTAAAATAATAGTAATCTGAAACTGGAATGCATTATAATTGATAATGATGTTCAGACCACTTTTTGGTTGTTTTCAATTTGAAGTTTTTTGTGATTATCCTAATCTGAACTCGTTCATTTGGTAGAGATAACTGCTTCTCCCAGTGTGTCGCCATTGTTGGCAGCAATAATATAATTTCTATTTTTTATAATCTGCCTACATAGGGTCTCTAAATATTTATTACTCGTCATGACCATTGTCACTAAAACGACACTTGTCATTTGTCGCTTTTTACATATCTTCCTTTCGATTTTTGTTTTCATGATTGTAAGCATGAAAACTCACAGTTGGAATTGACACTTTGTTTCGATTTTTGATTAAAAGAAAACTGTTCATATGGTCTATTATCGAATTGTCATATTTTTGCTATGAACATGATTGTTATACTTGTTTATAACTCCTTGGTTCTAAACGTGCCTTGGTTACATAAGTGAAATACCTCCATACATTAATTTTCGATTGATATTAATGGAGTTTTCGTTCATAAAAATTTTAATTATTCAATTTTCATTTGATACACTTACCTTTGTAATCAAGCTATGGATGTGCATACTATGGTTTTCAAGTGTTCTAATACTTATACATACCCATATGCCAAGGTGTTATATGAAGTACAACGTGATATTACTACTCTGTATGGCCTCGGGCTTCACGATTTCATTCCCACGCATGGTGATTAACACCTCTGCCTACCATTTTGAACTGTCATAGCATTGTTTTTTTCGAGGCTATGGGTCTATGGTTTTTTATCAAACCCTACCTCCAAGTTCCATGTTGATTCCCTTATGTTCACCATGGCTCCAGTGGTAAGGATTGAGCCCAATGGCATCCAAACCTTGTTATCATATGATAACACCAGGGATGATTTAGAAAGGAATGGTTGGTGTGTATTCATTGAAAAATTTAAGGGTTTCAATTTGAGAGTTGCCCAAGAGTTCACATTGACCTTCGATGGCTGTAGAGAAAAGATAGGTGACATCTAGCTAGAGGTAACTGAAGAATTTTTAAGCCAAGCTACGAGTTTACTAGCTGTCGGGCAAAAGTGGTTTAAGAACGCAAAAGTTGAAGAGGTCCCCTGGAATCTGATGTTCACCTCACGGAAAATTACTAGTTGCGATCGAGGTATGCCTATCTCATCCTTAAAACCTAGGTGGCATGATCTACTTGCTATTGTGAAATAGTTCATTACGTGTGAAGGAAGATTTGGGTTAGTTTTCCTGTATCACCTGCGATTGCTTATGAGTTTCATTGACTTCCCATTGAATATGCCCTACTTCCTTCTTAGAAGTCTATACAAGATGGGAAAATGGTTTAGGAGGTAGAGGTCTGATTCGAGTTTATTCCATCATGGTTTAATTAAAATCATCCTTGTACATCAGTTGCAATTACACAACAATTGTTGGGATGCTTTTGTGTTACGAAATGGCTTTGGAAATAGTGAGTTGGGACAGGTTGATAAGCCTGTTATCACGGAAACCCTCATGAACACTATAGCCTCTTCTCCACCACTCCTGCCTGCCCCTAATATTGAACCCTCGACCTACCCTGATGCTACTCAACCGGACAATCAACCGGATTCACACCCAAAGAGTTGTGCTGAAACTGTTAAAAAACCCATAGGGAAGAAGCACAAGGGCAACATCGATGTTAATTATAAGAATAAAAGAGCTGGTCGTTTGATTTCATGATGTGTTTGAAACAAATCCAAACCCTGTGCAGACACAAAAAACACAATTGAGGTAAGTGAAGACTCGGATTCAGAAATTGAAAGGTTCTTGGTCGAAGAGGATCCAATGTCATATGAACTTTGCCTTGACAGACCCTACGATTATGTTAGCAACCTGCCTCCATGTCTAAAGGATAATCCCAAATTTCTTGGCATTCGATTCTGTGATAAACCTACATGTCGCGTGGACGATTCTCCAACCGTTAATGCTATCAGTGCCAATGCACAGTCCCTACAGCCACAGTGTAATGAATGTCGATCCTGGATCAACCGGTATTATACAGATGTGCCTTTACTACAGTCACGACATAAATCTTTGAAAGAACAAGTGGATTTGTTAACAAATGAGAACAACAGACTCCAATCCATAGCTCAAGAAAAATACAAACGCCTAAAAACTACAGGATCTGTCATTTTTAAGAATGTAGAGGCAGCGACAGCAATAGTAAACTCCTAGATTGCTTGATATGTTTTAATCCCATGATTTGAGGTATGATCTTTTTCAAAGTTTAGCATGATTTTGTCACTCTCAATTTAGGATACATGATTTGTTTGAATAGATTAATTTTTAGTTTGTTTTGTTTATTGAATAAAATATGATTGTAGTTATAATTATAACTAGCTACATAATTGTAAGATTTTGTAGACAGTTAGAAAAATTCGAATTGCTTGATTTTACAATTGAAAACGTATCTAAAATCTTCCCATTTTTATTTGTTTTCAAGAACCCATGATTTTCAAGGAGATATGAAGCACTGTTGAGATCTTCCAGCCATATGAACTTTTTGTTTTTAGTAAATAGATTAGGTTGTTTGTATTTTGATATCAAGTAAAATCAGGGAGGTTGCATCCCCCATATTTTTGGAACAGATTTGATATTATCAATAGGAAACATTGTGTTCCTGGAACCTATATAAGCATGTTATTTTGTAAACATGAGATCATCTCTACCTGGGGCAAGACTATGGATTTTTCATTTGTAGACTTGAATGAAATATAATACTTGTCACAGCTTTAACTTTTCGGTATTGTGGTTTTATTCAAGTCATGATTATTTTGATTTGTAATTAGATTATGATTACTTTCGTGGTCGTGGTTTACTACAAATTGGTATGATAAAAATTTATATATTATCCATGTTTTATGTTCCAGATTTAACACATAACAATCATTTTGTTCAAACTTGAATTAAGAGATTTATCTTTATCTTTTATTGGACGCTTATACACAAGTTCTCACAGCAGGATTTATCTTAATGTGGCTGCTTGTGAAATTATGAGATTGTTGTGATCGTATCTCTTATATGTTCTATCATTCAAATTCCATCATTACTGCTTCACATTTATGAGAAGCAATTGTGACGTCGACGCGCGCACCCTCTCAAACCGCAGGTCGGAAGGTCCACGTCAACACAGGATCTTTCCTTTACCACTGGCCCGAAGAACTCTAAATGGCTCTTTTATTTCCCTATCAGGAAATCTGCACCCACAACTCACTCTCATGGGATCCCCTCTTAGCACTTGGGAGATCAGATTTCGTACTTTCGTGAATCCGGTGGTCAAGCATTGGTCTCTCGAATCCCTGAAACCCGAAAATAGTCAACGCTGACCTTTCCTCTTTCCTTTTCAGGATTTTCCTTATCGCGATTTTGGCGGTCGCGATGTCGAGTCACTTGTTCTCGCGATTCCCGAATCCCGATTTGCCAAAACTCCGATACACTCGCGATCTTTGACCTTTCAACGCCTCTTTACTCCATTGAGACTTCGGACTTCACAATATCGTGAATCCTAATGCAATGAATTTGGAACTTCTTCCCACGAAACTCCGAAACGGTCAATGGAGTTTGACTCCATGTCAATAGTGCGCTACCTACCCACTCGCTGACTCCTCCGTGGTCCACACAAATACTCTTAGCTTTCGGGATGTCGTGTTTTAGAATATCGCGATTCCTGTTGTAAGGTTTACGGGACTTCCACCCACGAAAACCCGATACAAGTATCTGCGTGTAAATCCAGTGACTCTTTTGGCTTGGATCTACGGTCCTACTCCTCCTGAGATTAGAACCTTTCGACACTTTCACCGTAACTCCCCTACTTCTCCGTGAGATCTGACAGCTCACGAGACTTCGCGGATTCTCCACCGAGAATTCCGACCGTCCGCCTCTTCCTTTGAGATCCTCCTTCGGTCTGACGTTGCTACGCCTTCTTGCAAACTTCAAAGTACTTGGTCTCTTCACCTTCCTTCAATGACCCTTGAAGACTTCAGATCCTTCTGAACTTTCCACAACGTTGTGTCTCTTAGAAAAACACTTGCACACACTCCTTGCGGCAGATGTTCAAACACTTTCAAGTGCTTGAATCCCTTCAACTCTGCACACTCCTGCAGCAGCAGTCTCTAAATTCTTCACTCAGGCTCGCAACCCTGAGACTTCACTCGGCCTGCGCACTCCTTGCACAGCTCCTGTGCCTGACTGCACCTCTGTGGAAATGAGAACAAAAGATATCTCTCCTGAGCTTCCAGAGACAAATCTCTGAATAACTTGTCGACACACTCCTTGCAGACACTTCAACTACACTCCTTGCAGGAACTCTTGCTCAGATAGAGAAACAATTGAAACTCGTTCCATTACCCCTTCCTCTCAGATTTCAAACATTCAACAAGAAATCATTCATACATAGCATAAAATAAATTGCTATGTAAAACAATTCATGAGCATAACATTCAAAGATGCATATATAGAGAATATATAAACACCATGAGTCTGAATCATAGTTTTCTTTGTATTAATTCAGAACTTCTGTACATGGAGTCTGCTACACAACTCTCTGCTTCTCTTCTATGCTCTTCTTCTCAATAATCTTCTTGCTCATGTTACAATGTACAATGAGGGTGTTTATATCCCGTTTCCCTCTTGCGCTCTAAAACTGTCTAATCTAGAATTGAATTCTATCTACTTTACATTTATTATTATAAATGCCTCTATCTACTAAGGACGAGAGCAAATCGCTCAAGGTCTGTTTACATTTACAAGTGCACCATCATTTAATTATCTCATTTAAGGTTGGCGCATTAACTTCAAGGGAATTTCAAAATTTGTGCAGGGCTTGTCCAGCTGTCTGATGCCTTCGCGTTGGCTCGCTTGAGATGCTCCTACATCATACTCCCTCACTTGAAAGTTTTCATGGGCTCCTGTCCATGAGTTCGTGCACGGTCTATCCATGCCTCTATATCTCTACTTCGCTCTCCCAGCTAACATATTCAATTGGATGGCCCTTCCATTTGACCAAATATTCAAAGTATTCTTTCCTCCTGGTCTTCTTGCTTACTCTTTTATCCAGTATGCGCTCCATTAGTGGCTTATCTGCAACTGGCATCTGTTTCGTCCACTGAATCACTGGTTTCTCATCTCCTATACCTGCTTCCTTAGCTTTATATGGGTACAAATATGAGATATTGAATATCGGAGAAATTCCGATCCCATCGGGTAATTCAATCTTGTAAGCATTCTTCCCAAATTTCTTCAAGACCTTACATGGTCCGATTTTCTTCATCTTCAGTTTATTGTATGTTCCTCTCGGGAACCTTTCCTTTCTCAAATGTGCCAGAATCAAGTCACCAACTTCGAACTGAAGTTGTCTTCTATGCTGATCTGCTCTGTGCTTATACTCCTGGTTCGAACTCTGCAGTCGCTCCTTCACCTGGCTATGAAGTTCCTTCATCGCCTCTGCAAATTCTTCTGCACTAGCGCTCCTAGTTGCAGTCTGTTCTAAATCCCTCAACTCAAAAATTCCTTTCGGTTGCATGCCATAGACAACCTGAAATGGACTCTGTCCTGTGCTCCTATTAATTGAGTCGTTATAAGAAAACTCTGCCTGTGGTAATATGTTGTCCCATTGGCTGTGGTGTTCTGTCACCAGGCTTCTCAGCAAGTCTCCCAGAATTCTGTTCACCACTTCTGTCCGTCCATCCATTTGAGGATGATAAGCTGAACTAAATGACAAGTTAGTTTCCAGCTTCTTCCATAAGGTCCTCCAGAAGTTCCCTATGAACTTTGTATCTCGTTCCGAAACTATGCTCCTTGGTAAGCCATGAAGTCGAATGACTTCTTTGAAAAACAGATTCGTAATGTGAGTTGCGTCACTGGTTTTTTGACATGGAGTGAAGTGTGCCATCTTGGAAAACCTATCCACCACCACAAAGATTGAATCAAAACCTATTTGCGTTCTTGGCAACCCCAATATGAAATCTATGCTGATTGCATCCCACAGCCTCTCAGGTATGGGCAATGGTTGATAAAACCCCGCATTCTGTCTCCTCCCCTTTGAATGCTGGCAAATTCTGCATCTGTCCATGAATCTTTTGACGTCTGCTCACATTCCTAGCCAAAAATATGACTCATTTAACTTTGCGAACGTTTTTTCATGACCAAAGTGTCTTGCCAATCCTTCACTATGTTTCTCCTTCAGCAGATTCTCCCTCATGGAGCATTTCAGAATACACAGTTGATTACCCTTAAACAGTAATCCTTCCTGGATCATATATTCTATCCATTGGCTTCTATCCCTGAGAATTGGATTCTCAGCTACTTCATATGCCTCCTTAAAATCTTGATCATCTGCGTACATGTTCCTGAGGTCATCAAAACCCAACGTTTTGACTTTGAACTCCTGCAAAAACAAACACTTCCTGCTCAAAGCATCAACAACTTTGTTAGCAGTACCAGAAATATGTTTAATTACAAAAGTGAAATTCTGCATATACTCAACCCATTTAACATGCCTCTGATTCAACTTTTCCTGTTGAGTCACAAACTGAAGTGCATGATTGTCACTGTATAAGACAAACTCTTTCGGGATCAAGTAATGCCTCCATTTCTTTAATGCCTGTATGATAGCATAAAACTCCTTATCATAAGTGGATTATTTCACTTTTTCTTTGTTCAGCTTCTCGCTAAAGTATGCTATCGTCCTGTCATCTTGACTCAAGACTGCCCCTATTGAAAATCCACTTGCATCGCATTTCACCTGAAATGTCTTTTGGAAATCCGGCAACACCAAAATTGGTTGTTCCATAATCTTCTTCTTCAACAGATTAAAACTCTTCTCAGCTTCTTTAGTCCTGTAAAGCCCAAAAATATATATCTACACATTGTTATCCTCATAAGCAATTTATTTCTTAACTAAGACAATCTCTATTCAGCATAAAATTGATATTCATACCAACAACTTCAGTAATTTAGATTCATCAAAGATTAACGAATTCCTAGTAGAATAAATAAATGCATAATTCAACAGGTTACCTGGATCTGATGCTAATTTCTGTTGCCAGCTGCCTTGCTGCTGCTGCTCTCCTGCTACCTGCTACACAGTCCAGTCCTGTTGCAAACACAGAAAAATTGCCCAAAACTATTGTCCACCCTGCCAACTAGGAAAACGACCTAGCTCCAGGATATC